>JAPVRG010293392.1:2540-14524 GCA_029783565.1 Rhagoletis cerasi
CAGTGTCATTTTTCGTTCTGAAGATGGCACAACGCCGAAACCGGTTTGTCTACAAACCAAACTTGACAAGGGATGACGGAAAATCGTTCCACAATACATCAAACTCCTACCCTGTCGGAAACACAAACAACCAAAATGAGATCCTCTAGTTACTTGTAATTTTTGGGTGTCACTACACCCATTGAATCCGCGTAAGTGCGTGTAGGTCAAAAACTGCTTTTTACATCAGCATTCTGCCCAATATGATCGTAAAGGGTGTTTTTTTTAGACATGTGGTTTTCAAGAAGAAATAAAACGCATATAGTTTAATATTATGGCCAAGAATTTAGCTTTATTATAAAGATAAGGGTTTGCCATTATGTTTTAAAAAAGATTTCGGGCAAGTGACCGCCGCAGCTGGCTCGAATAAATTCCAGCCGAGAGGTCCAATTTTCGACCACTTTATGTAAGTATGTATGTAAGTACATATGTATGTATGTACGTCCAATACTTAACGAGACAGTTACCTAGAAATGTGAAGTGCGCTATCTCTAGCCTGCTATCGGCTTTGCCATGGGCACAATGGGATATCTTGAGCTTTAAAAACATTCTGATGGCTTCTTGGGTAGACTTCTTATCTTATCTATCTCATTCTTGTAGAGCTTCGCGGACTATATTCCCGATCCAATGTCGATGTCATTGAGACAAGGGCGCAGCATTGATTTCAACACACTTTTTAACACTTCTGATGAAGTCCTGTGTCTACGCGAGGCAAGCTTAACAGATCCCCTTCGCTGGGTGAGCCTATTGCTGGAGGGCACAGAACGTTTGGTCGTTGTGCTGCAGCCTCCCGGTTCGTTGGGAAGTGCGGTTGCATCTGCTGTGTGTCTTTGCTGACGATGGAGAGCTCGCTGATGACTCAGCTCTATCTGAAGCGGAGGTTGCTGCTTCTTTCGGCGCTTTTCGTTTTCGATCCATAATTGGTTTCACGATCGGCGGTGAAAGAGAATCCTCTGCCGTGCCAAAATTCGCTGTGCCAGGGTAAGGCTTAAGAGCTAAGAGGACATCCTTGATCCGAAGTACTGCGTTCGAACCTGAGCTTTATGCAGGGGTCCAGCCAAACTGATCTTCGGTGCTAGTAGTGTGACACCTTGATCCGGCCCTGAAAGTATAAAGGAAAATGAGTTGGGTAAGATGGTAAAATAGAAAAATTGATTAAGAGAAAGTATTTATCATTCAATAGTAAATTAAAATATATTTTCTTCATTTTACTTCAGTTCTTAGAACAAAAATTTTACATCGGTGATGGGGATCACCTTCGCCCGCGAGCAGACTTTTTCAAAGCTTTCTGTACATTTTGTACAGAAGTGTACAGAGTGAAGGCTTTCTGTGCCCATTACTGTTTAACATTAAGGGCCATTTTCTCGACTGCCTGTTAAAGATAACCGGTGCTTTGACTGCCTGTCAAATTTGTCGCTCACATGCTTATAACAGGCAATCGATAAAAAGTCGATAAAGCAGACTGGCCGTCAATTTTTAGCAGGCAGTCGAGAAAACGGTCCTAAATGTATCTAACCATGCCATTTTCTATCTTGACTTAAGTGCTTTTCATTCACTAACCAAAAATACAGAATTGTGGCTCAGTATTCGCAGTAAAGCGAATTTCGAATTTCAACTGCGAACCGAGGAACGAGCGAACTAACAAAATTACTTAAAGCACACAAAAAGGAAAAGAAAAAACGAAATGAAACCAAGGAAAATAAGAAAATAAAAATCAACTTTAGCTTGAGCTGGTGAGAGGGGAGTTGAGAAAATCGACAAAAATTACGACAATCAACGTCGACTACGAAAACTACGCCACAACGAGAAGGAAAACAAGAAACTCCGTACAAGCAAAAGTTGTGCCGCACCAAGCCATGCCAGACCGGGCCACATCGCAATGAGTCGCAATGAACTGAAGCAGTTGGATTGAATTGGTTGGTGTTGGTGCCAGAGATGCCAACTCCGGCAAGGCTAATTCCCACAAATTTCTGGAAAAATTCCCTAATTTTCAATAGTATTCCCCCAAAATTTTATCTGAAAAGCCCATAAACATAGCTATGATACAATCTTTTTAAAATTAATTGATGCAAGAGAAAAGCAGAGCTTTGCCTTTAACTTAGAATTAAAAGTCACAGATCGAAAGGGATTATGACAAAAATTGCCTAAAAAAAATATTCATTAAAAGACACCAAGAGAGCGCGCGCTTAATGCGAACTCAACCAAAATGTCGACGAGCGATTCTGAGAGTTTACGAAATTCAAGAGTCATAACTACTTAATGCGTACAACAAAAAGAGCTGTAAAGTCATGATGAGCTTGGGTGAGCTGGAATTTTGCTTGTACGAGCTGGCGATGGATCAAGATTGGGTCAATCACTAACTTAATTATTCAACATTTTGATTATTCAAAATGGCCATTACTCGAGTAAATTGAGAAATGATTAATATTGATTATTCCTTTGTACATATATTAAGTAATGCAAAATTTTCCATAATTTTAAATCATTCCCCGATTCCTCCACAAAGTTCGAATTCCACCAAAATGGGGAATCTCTCCCCTAGTTGGCATACATACCTTGCTGGTGCTGCTGAGTTGAATAGTGTGCGCTCAAACGAACGACCGACCGACCGACCGACCTGAAATGATGATAAGCGTAGTGTGCGAATGGCAAACCAGGGTAAATGGCAGGCGGCAGTCGATAGGTGGAGGGGTGTGTGCGACGCGGGGTGAAGGTAAAGCATGCGATGGTAACGTCAGTGTCGACTAAAACCTCTAAAGCAGCAGAAAACACTTGCACACATGCATACAAACATATTCGTGTACTTGTGCACACAAGCACAAAACAAGCAACTGAAATTTATTATAAAAGCTGCTATAGCAGCAACATCGGTTGAATTAATGACAGCAAAAAACAACAACAGCAGCAAAAGTGGTAAATAGTATCAGCGCAGCAGTAAAAGCAGTAAAACCAGCAAACAGCCCAACCAACGAATGGAAAAATATCAAATAAATACAGTGGAACCGACTTGGAAGTAAACAAAATAAATGTAATGAATTAAACATTTAAAGATAAAGATATATGTATGTAAATATTTTGAAGTTTGCATTAGATCGATATTCGCGTCACTGAAGAACAGAAGAGGAAATTCTCCTTCCTCTATAGACTCAAAACAAGCAACTTCTTAAACTTAAGGCCATAAAGAGATTGAGAAATTAAATATTTAATACTTCAACCGTTAGAGTAGAACTTCCTACGATATTTTTCAGGTGCTCAGCGCTATTCTGGTGTGAAGAGCGTTGTACACCTGAAAAACCTGGTTTGGACTTCTACTCTTACAATTACTGGATCTCATTGAGACACGAAAACACCCTTCACTCATAAGGCTGGTTTTCACTATGTCAAATTCAATGCCATTTGTCGTCAAATAAGTGAAAACACATTGTCAAATGGAACTATAAAACGGTTTATCGATTGATTTAGATCAGAATAGGCCTTTAGTCGTGAATATATGCTGCTAAATTATCTATGTGTCCATTTTTTGACCATAAGATAATCAGTAAAGGAATGGATAAAGGAGATAAAGTTGTGTCAAAATATGTCGACAAATTTTGTCGTCAAAATATGACATAGTGAAAACCAGCCTATATGCTTAACATTGGTCTAAAGTATAACAACTATGGCGAGTCTAAGGAGTGCTCTAGAAATATTCATTGGTATTCCGGAATAGATAAACTGCAAAATACTCCATGCGGCAGAGAATATCTGCAGTATGTCTTCCTCCCCCTCAGGGGGTTCTTTGGGTTTCGGGATTGATCCCGTGGCATATCAATGCCGCGACCCATCGAACTACGGGTGTAACAATCCCGAGGTTTCCTAGTCAACGGTTGCCAGTCCGGAGTGGTGTTTGCTCAACTGGCAGAAGCTTCGGCTTCGCAGCCTAACCAGAGTGCTCAATCTGGTACCACGGGGGAACAGGGGCTCCCATAGAATCCTATATTTACTATGGCCTGTTCCTTTTGGGTACGGCCCTTCGGGGAGTATCGTGGTGGCTGTGGTTTAAACCCAAATGCGGGGAGAGTTGCTTGCTTCTCAATGTGGAGTTGCATAGCAACCGGCTGCCGGACCCATAGTACGGCAGAGGTTTAGGTACGGCCTCGAGCACGACCAAGCGGTAAATTGTGTACACCCACATGGCCAATTGGTAGCGAAGTGCTTGCATTTTGAGCCAAACAAAATGCTTGCATTAGCGGCGCTGTTCATCGCATTGAGTTGATCCGTGTGCTTTTGAGCACCGTGGGGTTGAGCCTTTCTAGGCAGGTACTCACGTTAAAAATCAGACTTCAATGTATGTCTTCCTCATCAAGGCGATCTTTATAGGAGCCCATGGATACTATTAATTAATATACGAAAATAAATTACAGGAATTTTTCTCAAAGATACGAAAGTGGATCTATTCTAAAACGTACTTACATACTTACCGGTGCTAAGTAAGTTCTAATTTATCAGACATATATGAATGCCAACCTTTGTCGAATAAGGCTGCCCACATGAACTGGCTACAGAGAAATGTGATGGATTTGACATTAGTGGAAATATTTTCGATATTAAAAGCTTTCGATCTTAACCAATAACGGATCTAAAACTTCGAAGTACATAATTACGCGAACAGTCACATTGAAAGTTTAAGAACCAGAGATGACAAGAAAAACGAATAACTTAGTGTTTTTAGCCCAGATTCTCCTCCGATTTTTTACGTGCAGAGTCTCGCCTATCTTTTTCATGATAGACATACACTCCACAAGTGTCCTTGGAAGATAGCCACCACCTGATGAGAGGCGAAAAGTACTAAAAAAACATATTTCTAATATATGGATATTACGAGGTCCAGAGTTGTACATAGATTTCTCATTTGACACAGCACGATAACACAGCCCACGCAGCAATAACATCGTCCTAGCAGACCGACTGCCGCCCATTGACATCAAGAAGACAGAATTGCTGACAGAAACAAGGTGCACTCTAGCGCAACTTCGCCCTGTAAGAGTTTAAGCAGCTATCTCTCTCGGTAAAACTCAGATGTAAGTTCACACCTGCCCAACGGGACACCTCAACTCGATCCACTCTAACTCTAATAATAATAAAAATAATATTTTGGCGCTTACGCTTTTGCTAACTGCTTGGCCGAGTTTCTCTTCCAATTTTTGGTGTGCGTAATGTTGCTGTAACACAATTTCACTGAAATAAAGAAGGAACAGATGGTAAGATAGCACGCTCAGCGTAGGCCTGACTATAGAATAAAAAGGAGAGTTGATCCGCTAAATAGGTCTAGGGTAGAAGTATTTTGGATTGCAGTAACCATTACCGGTGATTGGCCGTTGGGAAAATATGCTTCCAGGCCAGATTTCCTTAAGACATAAGGCCTTCGGGAAATCTATATATTAATAGGTCAATATAAATTTTGTCCGCCTTCGTTTGGCGGTTGTACTGCACTGGTTTGAAACCAAAAAGCACCAAGGAAAGAATTTTTATGTAGATGATGAGAGTTTTTATGGTTTCAAAAATGGTTGGTTTTCCGCATTTTGTTCTGCTTCGAATGTGAAGACTGAAATGAAGAGGAGGGCCCATACGAATACGATCACGAAAACAAATGCGAGTGCCAATACAAATGCGAAGACGATGACAAATGCGAGCACAAAAACGAATGCGAAGACCAACCCAAGACTTTCGTATTCACGAATACAAGAAAATACGAAGACGAAAGCGAATACGAATACGAATACGAAGACTATGTGAAGAGTAATACCAATATTAATACGAATACGAATAAAAAACAAACTAAAAATAAGACGAATACATTTGCGAAAGTAAAGACGGAGATGATTACGAATGCGAAGACAAAGTCGAATACGAAGACGAATGTGAAGAGTAAGACTAAGCATGAAGTTAATATAAAGCTTAAGACAAAATGAAATGAATCGAAGGAAGTTTCACATTAGTAATATGGCCCAGGCGGACTAATTTCTTTATTTTTTGTATTTGTAATTTTGTTTCTGTTTTTGTTTTTTTGCTTCTGCTTCTTCAATGAGGGGTTTTATGGTTTCAAAATTGGTTGCAAAATGCTTCAGATTTGCGTCGTTCTTCCGACTATTAAAGAGCTTTCACAAAAATCTTGGTTTGTAGAGAAATTTTCACTCATTAAACTGTAATTTAAATAAATTGTTTAAAAACACTAGGGAACCTGTCGAATTTTGACAGTAACTGGCACTCATGTTATATATAATAAAATGTGTTAATTAACTCCTAAGTGGTAACTCGGGAAGCACTACAGCCAATTTGACAACCCTCACACCGGGAGCACTCTTGCCTGCGCCAACGCATATATGTAGGCCATTTTCTCGGCCTGAGGTTCACCGAGCCTAATAATTTAAAATCTCTCACATTTCTTCAAAATGTCCCACTGCATCAATTCTGTACTGCAGCACTGAACCCAATATACTGACACTTAAAAGCTAAGTTCGGTTCGGTCCAGTCCGATCCGCTTCCCACACAGCACTACCCACTCTAGCAGTCACCAAGCAACCCAACAATCACTCAACTGTATTCGCCAGCCAGTCCGGCCAGTTCAACAATTGCCAAGGCAGGAAGGCAGGAAGACAGCAAGCAGGGGGTTAGCTCACCAAACTGCCAGTAGCCGGCAGCGAAGGCGCATTAAAGTCATAGCAGTAAAGTTGAAATGATTTCTTCTTCTTCTGCTGCTGCTGCTGATGCTTAGTTTTTTCAGTGCAATGAAAATAAAAGAAAACACACTTAAGTATTTTTACAGTGTTCAGTTTTCGATGAATTTATGAGCGAAGAGTTATCAGATGAACTTCAAGGAAGTGAATGTTGATGGGTATGACTAAATATTTGGACATTCCATTGCTCTCCTAAAAATTTGAGACTAATGAATTAGGAATTGAATTTGAAAACAAATAAAGTGAGAAATAAGTGTTTGGTTGAAGATTTTGAGGAACCTGTTGTAGGATTACGAGCCCTGAAAACAGAAATTTTAGAATTGCTGAATATGAGTGAACCTCGGATTCAATTAAACAAAATGTTGGATCGTGACGACTGTGGTCTAAATACTTCTTCTATGTGGTTTCTCTTGTTCGATATTTAGCTACGATTTTTTTATATTTTAAACACTTCAGTAAAGATAGATCATTTCCCTCCCTCAACCTGACAATCTCCTATGTGAAGAAGAAGAAAGCTCTTATTTTGTGGACGCTTTTGCTATTAATAGCTCTTTAAAGTTATCTGCATCCAATAAAAGACATATATTGAACGAACCAAAAATTAGAATATTCGTTCCACTGTGTCTCCATACTCAGCAAAGCACAAATGTTAAGACGAACATGAACCTTAGACCGAGTTGATTGTGTAGTGCACTGAGCGAATGAGGAAAGGAATATGAATCCATGAAAGTACGAACGATAGAACGAACAAGTCGGTAGTGAGTTGGCCTGAAATATTCCCCATTTTATGCGATAAAGGAAATACCATTCTGCCATACTGATTGCTACGAAAATACATTTTATGGAGCCACAGTCAGCTCGCCGGCACCAGCAACAGCACCACTGGCAACGATGGCGGTGACTAAAGCGGATGATGATACCAAATGCTAGAGTACAGAGTTGTTGCCCACAGTCAGAGTGTCGGTGTTGGTGTCAGTGCGCTACAGTCAAAGCCAAATTCGAGCTAAGCATAGTAGAGAATATGTAGTTAGACACAGCCATCATGGCATGGCGCACCAAGGCACACTCAACGCATGAACTAGCTGTCCAGCAAACATAAGAAATAATATACTCCAACGTTTGGTAAATCCCCAATTCTCAAGTTGAGTTTCAAAACTCGTTACCATCTTAGATTAATCATTTTCTCAAACCTTATACCTCAATTTGTCATTAAGTTAAGGAAGGTGTTGATCCGGCATCAGCGGTGAAACATATGTTTTAATGTTTGTGGAAAAAGTAAGAAAAGTGAAGGAGAAATTTCTCTGAGGGTAAGCGGAGAGTTATCAATTTCTCATTAGTGACTAAGAAAATCTTGATGTGAAAAAGTGCATTTTACGATGAGACCACTATAATCCGCTTGTTGAGATAATGTTGAGAATGAACGTTGGAGATTTTAGAAAGCTATTTAATATCAATAAAATCATCTCCAGTTGATATCAAACAAAAAGGTTTGCTGGGTGGCTGGCTGACTGACTGACTGGATGGAGCAGCTGCGAATAGGTCGCACCGAATAGTGTTGGCGTCGATGCGGATGAGTCTCGGCATGGCAGCGGGTAGAGGTGGAGGAGCAGAATGGAAAATGAAGCATTTTTTTCTGGAATTTTGTTTTCGTTTTGTTGTACCCATTTTCAGTGGATGAAATGTTGATGACGATGGTTCGTTCGTTAGTCTGATGGCTGTACGGTCGGTCGGCCGGTCTGTTGCTTAGTCGCTGGCACTGTTGCGTGGTTCACAGCATTTATGGTATTATGTACATACATCTGTATATGTCTAGAATCAAGGCAATGCATAGTGGGATTAGCAATGCCTACTATCGGATAAATATATTTTTTAGTAAACACCAAGTTTTGTACTCATGGAGTTCCTGGGGTAGGTAATAGGTTTATTTATTAAAATAATGTGAATTACCGATTTCATTCGGTGCTCATATTTCGTCGGACCCGAAGATATGTGCGAACTACACATCCTCCGCCAGACAAAGCCAAAGCTCGAGAGGTCAGACGGCTTCACAAATTTCTAAAACCAGTGCGCCATATTTTTTATCATCGCATCATTTCTGACATGAGTAAGTCAGGGGCACTGCCCAATCTGAAAATTCGTGCAAGTTTGCATTCCTCAGTAAGAAAACACTTGAGGCCTTGTTATTGTTTCAAATACCATTTGAGCCCCATAAAGCATCAGCATATATTCATTGAAGCGCACAGTACCATCACAGCGCTGAATGACATAAAAACCCACATAATCTGCGGCCTTAATTGCAATCTCCCCTTTGAGGGAACAGTCTGGTAGCCTTCCAAACAGTTCATATGTACATCAAACAATGTAGGGATTAAACGGCATTCGTCAAAAGAGCGGAATCTAATCCCCACATGCAGCAGAGGAAGAGCTCAGGTTGTTTCATGAAACCCGCATCAGTTTGGCACAATAACGATGTAGATATTGTTGCAGGTTAAACTCCTCCTCATACACCATATACCCCGACATATTCAACATATGTCCAAATCCAGCTTGTGAAGAAACTCCGCATGACATTTACCATCTCTTAAACATACTGATGGACTCTGCAAGTTTCCTAAGGCTACTGGTAGTTGATCTGTGCGTCAATGACTAATGGCCTAACCCATCTAGAATAGCACGAGATTAACCAAATAAACCTGCCTTATCAGTTAAACAGCCAAGTAGGTTTTTTTGCAATATCGCTTGACAATATCCAAGTTTGAGGTTTAAGAAGAATTCATAACAAAAAACATCTGTATCAACTTTAACATCCAGCTTCGAGCCATCCGCGAACATATTCACCAAACATTTGATTCAGATATTGCATATTCCCCACTCATACCTTGTGTAAATTTGGGTAAAGGGATCAGTTCCCTGTTTTGTTGAAGTGAAAGCGATGAACATGAAAACAGTTAAGCGAATGACAACTTAAAAAGCAGTCTTTCGATAGCACTGGTGACCATTACCATACCACGCCACAATGCAAAAAGATATCTGAGGATTAGATCACCGAACTGGGGTGAGATCTTCCTTTTGGGTTTTAGTGCCCAACTACCATTCGCTAGTTCAGTAAATATTGATCTAAATAATCCGGCGCAAGAGGCGTATTATTGCTCTATACGCAGAGTTTACTAAATCCCGACGCCATCCTTACCAGCTCTTACGCTGCGCATTTCACAATGATGTCCCTGTGCCTAGGAGCTCAAACTATCATCGTGGGAAACTCATTTAGAGTTTTCCTACATTAATACTGCAACCTTCTAAGAGGCATTGTTTGTCAGTGGACTGTCAGAATATATTGTGATTGATTGTGGTGAGACTGAGGTATTACTTAATCAATAGAAGCCTCCTTTACTGCCGTTAACTCAGCTTGAAAAACACTGCCATGGTTAGGAAGCCATAGACTAACATACATACATATATTCTGTGAGAGTTTAGGTCAGTAAATCAGTCTGCTCTGCTTTCTCGAAATTATATGGGGAAGCAAAGCTGGTAGGTCTAGTGGTGAATGAGGACAAAACGAAGCATTTCCTGTCATCAGTCAATCAATCAGTAGAGGACTTCATTTATTTAGAACTAGCATTAAATAATACCAATAATATTGTGAGATTTGAAATTCAACGGAGAATCTTCTTCTTCTTTATTGGCGCTGTAACCGCCTAAGCGATTTTGGCCGAGTCCAAAAAAGCACGCCAGTCATTTCTCTTCTGTGCCAACTGAGCCAATGTTTTCATTGTCCATGCCTTCGCGCCATACACCAGCACAGGCAAGATGAGTGACTTATAGAGTGTGATTTTTGTACGACGAGAGAGGACTTTACTTTTCAATTGCCTACTCAGTCCACAGTAGCACTTGTTGGCAAGACCGATTTTCCGTTGGATTTCAAGGCTGACACTATTATTGCTGTTAATGCTGGTTCCCAAATAAACGGAGTTGTCTACTTTTTCAAACTTTTAACTGTCAGCAGTGACGTGGGTGTCAAGACGCGTATGCTCTGACTGTTTGTGTGATGACAGGAGATACTTCGTTTTGTCCTCGTTCACCACCAGACCCATTCGCTTTGCTTCTCTATCTATCGTGCTGTCGAAAGCGGCTTTGAAATCGACAAATAGATGGTGTGTGCCGATCCTATTCTCGCGGGTCTTTTCCAAGATTTGGCGTATTGTGAACACCTGATCTATGGTGGATTTGTCAGGTCTAAAGCCACACTGCTAAGGTCCAATCAGATCGTTGACGGTGGGCTTCAGTCTTTCACACAATACACTCCATAAGACCTTGTAACCTATGCTTAGAAGGCTGATCCCGTGGTAGTTGGCGCGTATGGCGGGGTCGCCTTTCTTGTGGATTGAGCAGATCACACTTAAATTCCAGTCGTCGGGCATGCGTTCATCTGACCATATTCTGCATGCACCTTATCAGCTCTTCGCCGCCGTACTTGAATAGCCCAGCTGGCAGGTCGTCAACTCCAGAAGCGTTGTTGTTTTTCAGCCGCGTAACCGCTATTCGTACCTCGTCATAGTCAGGCGGTGGGACATCGACTCCATCGTCATCGACTAGGGGCTCGGGTTCTTCTTCTCCACTACTGTCAGTGCTGTTGTTATTCAATAGAGTGGAAAAGTGTTCCATCCATAATTTAAATACGTTCTGGACATCGGTCTCTAGATCGCCATGGTTGTTCTTACAGGAGTTCGCGCTGGCCTTAAAACCTTCCGTAAGTCTCCTAACTCTCTGATAGAATTTTCGGACTATGATACACACATATATATGCGTAAGTAATTTACTTGGAAAATTATTCTGCTGAGCGAATAAGTTTTATGTAAGTAATTAGTTCTCTGTCTGTTGTAAAGATGAGGTAGCTTGGTATTTCAATATAATGTGATAAATTTTTTCTGTACTTTAGCCCACTGTTCTGCTAAAAAAAGGTTCTTAGTTACTTTTTCACTCAGTTACCGCCTCGCACTTATATATGTGCATACATAGATACATTTGTAACTATGCGAGTACTAGCTGTGTGGCGTCTCCGTAACCATCTCCAACTTCAAACACCCGCAGCCCAACGCTAGCACCATCATCTGTAAGAAAGTTTTAGTTGTCAGTAAACAAAGCTGCACAGTATTCTACGTCAAAGCTTAACGAAATAAAAAAGGAACACCACATCGATCGAAAGAAGGTTGAAAGAAGGTTGGTTGGCTC
>JAPVRG010293396.1:1838-14998 GCA_029783565.1 Rhagoletis cerasi
TTCTGTTAATTTTGTTGCTTTCGCTGTTAAATCGGGTGAAAAAGTTGGCGCTGTTAAATGCGTCTCGCCAGTTTAGTTGGCTCGAAAAAGCTGCTATTCAACAAATCTCTTCACGTCATTAGTCTGTCCTTTTACGTTCTCTGCTAATACCTGTGGAACTGTCAAACTACAAAGAAAAGAACGAAAATTTTATAACTCGTCAAAGAACGTAAATCTAGATTTATGTTCTTTGATTTTAGCAAGTGTGAACATCAGGGCCGTCCCTTCTCTTTTGCCCAAATACGTTTTTGGATTGGATGAAAAGAGAAGGCACGCTTCTGATCTTCACACTCGCTAAAATTATAACGAGTTTTCGCTTCTTATAAAATTTACGTTCTTTGCGTGTAATAAGCCTTTTACGCGTATAGATAAGTACCCCGAATATATTTCCAAAAGTTTATACAAAATATGGATATATGGGTATCAATTGTGGCTGCTGTGGTGTAGTGGTAAGCAGTGCGCGCTTCCACTCCGCAGAGCCTGGGTAGAAAAAAGGTTTTTTCTTAACAGCGGTCGCCACTCGGCAGGCAATTTATTTATTTATTTATTTGTTACGGTCTTTTGACCTATAAATATACAATATACAAATATTTACAATGGCAAACCTGCGAGTGTATTTCTGCCATGACAAAGTTTCTCATAAAAATACAATCGCCGTTCGGATTCGACGTAAAACTGTAGGTCCCTCCGCTTTGTGTGACAAAATCAAGGCGCACGCCACAAATCGGAGGAGAAGCTCGACCAAACACTAACATACATATGTGTAAGCGCTAATCTATTATATTATTATTATGGGTATCAATTGAAAAAAGAATTCGAAACAACAGCTTTTGTTTTCAATTATGCTTCTGGAACATGTCAAAAATGTCCTTTAAAAATATTATCCTTCAAGATTTTTAAATTCGAATGCAGTTTGAAGAATCTTAGTTTAATTTAAATCATATAAACATATACATATGTAAGGATATTAAAGGATAAAAAATAAATAAATACCTTTTTTAATATTGAGAATCGGGAAATGAAATGTAATGTTAGTTAAAAGTTAGCACTGCATAAATCCACAACAACGGAGATATTTTTGTTGCCAACAGAAATTTTTGCAGAGCTCCGAAGTTTTGTTTATTAGAAAGACATCATTTATAGTAGAATTCTTGAACAATTTTTAATTGGTCTGCCAAGGCGTATGATGAACATTAAATAATTAAAGTCAAATTTTCTATCAAATTATTTTTGTAAAAAAATGTCTTACAAAATATTAAATAAACCTAATTATATGCGTTATTACTTTATATGTCCCGTTGGACTGTTCTAGTGGTTGTAAATCAGTGCGATATGAAAATCATGTTTATGTCATACGTAATCCAAACCATTATATCGACCCGAGAGGACACTTTTTTTTTTTTTTTTTATATTATGAAAGGCATTTTTTTAAAGGGAGGAAAAGAATTTGTTATAAAAGTTGCATTTAATAATTTATTGTTCATCATACGCCCTGTCAGACCAATTAAAAAATGTTCCACAATTGCAAATTTTCAGGACATACACAAATTATTCTTAGAGAAAACATATCGTTTTGCAGCCTTGTAATACACCCTTACAAAGCCAATGCCCTTTTTCCATTTATTAATTTTTTCCATGTCCTTGGGAGAAATCCTGGCGTCCTGTTAAAATTTTAAAGATGCAGATTTACAGAAATGCTTTCAAACATGGGACACATTTTCGCATTTCCAAAGCTTTCATTTACGATTTGGTAGCCTTAATTCAAGTTAATAACTAAAACTTCAACTAAAAGTCGGCACGGGTTATCGTTATCCTACGGCTATAGACCTTCATATACAGGATGTCCAAGAAGTGCCACTAAAAACTTAAGGAGAAGGTAGGTGGGGGCTGAGCTCTCTGATAAGCAGACATTTTTCTGGTTAAATGTCGGCGTTTTAGAAATATTGCTATTTTTTAGAATTAAAAAAAATCGGGCCTTTTCATGTATTTCTCGCTACAAAGGATATGTTGAATATTGTACCTATTCAATGGCAAATGCATTGATTGGGATAAATAAGTTACGTTGGATGATATAAAATTTAATACTTTTTAATACTTAATTATGGTTTGATCTTAAATTTTAAGTATGAGTGCATTCCAAAACGTCAAAATACAAAACATCAGTCTCTTTTTATTTCTAAGCCACAGTAGATTGTAATGCCAAATGTGCGCAACCACGGTTAGATGTTACTTTTCAAGTAGATTGCGCAAGTTAGACTTATTATTCTAGTGCGGTTTAGAAATAAAAGAGACTCACAGCGATTAACAAAACTGAGAGAGTAATTACTTAACAATAATAGTAATAATACACTTAATAAAAAATTTAAATTTTTTAAACCACGGAAGATCTTTCTTTGAAAACAAACAATTCAACTTTGGCTTTAGCTATACATAATTTATTTCAATTCTCCACCCCAATTAAAAGAACTACTAAATTTTTCAAACTCCTGCTTTATTATTTCTCATTTCCTTCACTTCAACAGCCATTTCTTCTCTACTCCGAATTCTCCTCTCTATCATCTTCGGGTTGATGCCGGTATTCCACAAGCGGGTTTCCAGAGTCACCATGACGCTGTCGTTGTCGAGCCCACATCAAGGCCAAGTGGCGTCGCCAAGCTGTAATATTTCGCCACCAACGAGATTTAAAACACGCCCACGCAATTACCGTACACATACTGAATAAGAATATTGCCAGAAAAATCTCGGTGCCATGTCCAAAGTGATTTTCTCGGTCAGTTGTGGCTCCCATCTTGACTACAGCTGCATCAAATGGACAAATAGTTATGGGCACCCAGCTGGTGAAGAAGCCACCGGCCAGTGAGTAAACCCGCACTGCTACCTCGTTGAATGGCGCATCCAATTGAGCGATCAGTTGATAATCGTTGTACACGTGCTGTGCGCGTGTCACGCACTCGATGTGACTTCTGTAATTCTCAGCATTTGGCAGCACTTGGCGGAAGTGTACCACGTACGAGGTGATCATGCCATTCGGGTGCTTTGGTTCGCGGAAATTCACATAAAATTCATTTAAACCTGAGACACGGCAGGCGTGCAAAGCTTCCAAACGTTCGCCACCAATGGAGAAGTTGGTGCGTATCCAGTGGAATGCGTAGGTACCACAGCCAACTTCATTGCAGGATTGCACCTGTATTGTGTACAAGCGAAACCGTTCGAGATGTGGAATAATGGTCGTATTGCCGTTAACAGCGTCCAAGTGTAGTCGTAGCATTGCTTTAAATGATGTGGCTGCTGTGTCGGCAGTTGACGCTGCCATGGTGGCGCTGGTCATGCAGTTTTCGTTGTGATCCAAATCGCACTCGAAGAGTTTGCGCATATTCTTTGTAAAACGAAGGTCGTCCATTTCTTCTTCCTTGCGCGCGCAACAGGTATCGTGATCCTCATCGCTGATGACGCTTTCACCCTCATGGTACATATAGCTCGGTTGAAAGCAGAAATCACGGCGGTCCAGCTCAGCTTGGTTGTCGGGATGTTCATATAATTCTAAAATATAGTAGCGTACAATATCTTCGCCTGAGTGCTCCAGCTTTATTGTAAGTGAAACATCAGTTTTCTTGGTGACGTTGATTGTAGGCGGAGCGGGCAAGTCCAGTTTTGTAGTAATATACTTCAACTCACTTCGTGCATCATAGATGTCGGCCAGACCGAATGTTTTTACTAGGCACGCATAACGCGTGTTGGGCCTTAAATCTTGCGCAGTGTAACTGTAGTGAGTATCGTTGCTTTGCAGTTCCATTGGAAAGATGAGAGCACGTGTCCACTGGATTCTGTTGCAGATGTGGCTATCCAGCTCGCTATGCTCAACAAACTCCTCATTCGGGCCAATCGGACGGTACATGATCTCCACTTCGAATGAAGTGTGTGCCTTGAGCCAGCTGAACTTTGCGGACCGATGAGATAATACCTTCGTAGCAATTAAAAGGATAAGAAAATACCCATAAAGAACTTTGCAGAAAATCAATTCAGCCTTAGGGCTTTTGAGTTGGAAGAGTTGGGTAGGGAAACATAGTAAACATATGACAAATATATGAAAATACCCTGTACATAGATCAGAGAGCGTTGCGATTATTGTCGCGACGGCATCGAATTCAAAGAAAGTCCTAACCTTAATCTGCCACATGACATATAGTGATCTTCTCTCGATAACATCGTAAAGTATCTTAAAACTTAGTGAACTAGGGGTTTGGACACGAGGGAATTCTATATTCTTTCAACAGTTCTAGTATTCGCAAAAAACGGATAACATTTGCGATCTTTTTTGTTAAAATCTTTGGAACTCTTTGGAATCTATTAGGAAATTTTCAATCTCTATATTTTCAGACCCGGCGTGTGTTTTTCAGTAAAAAGTTCTTGGTATTAATGAGACCTGTAGAAACTATTTAAGTTTCAAAGACAGTAATGAAGGCTTTTGGACCTGTGAATTTTAGGTCTAACCCTGTTAACCAGTATACATATATAGTACTCCTGAACTTAGCTTTTAGCCAGAGGGTTGTCCGGTTTACTAATAAACAAAGCTATAACCGACTCGGAGACCGATAGATCATTGTTAAAACATGTTATCATACCTTTGTAGCTAAACTTGGCGTTTTCACGCGGCAGAAGGATTTACAGGAGTGCAAGGTCTGCGGACGATTTTTATCTTCCGGCTGTGCTAAACGTACTTCACAAATAATCATATTGGCCAGGAATAAAATGTCTACGTTTGGGGCAATTTTTATAGGACACTGATCAAAAAAATTAATTGAAACAAGTTCCATAAATGCTGAATGCTAAAAAACAATACCTCCTTGTATGGCAATAATCAAAGAAGACAGGTTTCTTATTGTCAACGAAAATAAGAATACGGACATACAAACGTATAGTACATACGCACTTTAAACTTACTCACCTCAATGTCCAACGTCAACTTCGCCGGGTCACACAGCACCTCTTGATCGTTCACCTGCAATGAGTTCTTCGAACGGTCATGATTCACTTTTCGTGCGAATTCACGCAATTTACGGTTGCATAATTTCTTATTTAAATGCACATACATGCTGCCATGAATCAGTTTAAGATTATCTGGTTGCCATAAATCCTTTAAATTTTCATTATCATATAAGACCAGCCCATACACGCCAGCCTCCAAGAAATCACGATTGGCGGCAATCGATTTTAAACCAGAGAGAAATTTTAAATTCGTAAGACCAGTAGATCTGAAAAAGAACGATGGGGGATACATAAAAGATCACTAGATCGGAGGGACCATACACAGGTTATGTATGTACCTGACAATTTTCAAATAGCCACGTATCTCGCGCAAATTACTCAAACTGCGTACTAAGTCATCCTCGTTGATCGTATTGCGTATCGTTATGAGTACACTGGCATTGAGAGTAGTACAACCGCGTAGACGATCGGCATCACCCAAGTTAAAAATGGTAAATATATTATCGCGCATTTCGACATCGCAAGGTATGCAACCGATGACATCGCGCCCATTGACCTAAGAGAATTTGAAATGGGGCATTAATGTACTGTAATGCAGCGAGCAGTTGTTAGAAGGGCAGTACTCTAATTTTCAAAGCCCGTACATATGTCCATAAATTAAAAACAAAAAAATGCTCACATCGAATATCGAACCCTCCGGACAGTGTAACAAACATTTGTTGTCTTCGATGGTCATATTCAAGTTTAGAATGCACTCTGACTCAGTATAGCAGTTTTGGAATATGCCAAATAAATATCTAAAATGCGAATATAAAAGTTTGAACAGCATTAATTTTCGAAATTTTTATTTTTTATACTCACTTATCCGGCGGACACTCTCTCACGCATGAACCGTGATCCATTAAATTTTTACACGTTAGACAACCGTCGCTTGAGCTGTTGTAGCAACCTCCCAGGCATTCGTTATGACAATGCTGGATGCCTCTGCAAACGAAACCATTTGATAATATGTAAAGAAAACAAAGACTTAAAGCCAGTTTCACGAAAGAAATTTAAGGGCCGATTTCATAATAAAATTAAATAATCTTTTAAAATTTAAAGAATGCTTTATTTTGCCGATCGATTTCATAAAGCCACTTTAAAGATAAAGGTGCCTTGAGGAGGCACAGTACATTTAAATAGCACTTTAACTAAAAGGAAACTTTTGAAAAAGGAGGTTTAAGTCTTTCATTATGAAATCGGCTCTAAGTGAAAATTAATTTTTTTACTTGAATTTAATATGGAAAATGACAGAAAAAAATTATTTTTCACTTAAATTTTTTTCTTGAAACCGATAATTAATCTTAACCCCCTAATCTTCATATTCATCTTTATTGCTATCTTTATCTTAATTTTTATCTTTTCCTCTATCTTTATCCTTATCTTCGTCTTCATCTTCATCTTAATATGACTCTTAATCTTAATGTTAATCTTCATCTTAACCTTAACCTTAATTTTAATCTTCATCTTCATCTTAACCTTCATCTTTATCTCCATCATCATCTCTATCTCCATCATCATCTTTATCTTCAACTTCCTCTTTGTCCTCAGCTTCATCTTCCTTCTTCCTCGTCATCTTACTCTTCGTCTTGATATCGATCTTAGATCTACAACTCTTATCTTCTCCTTAATATCAATCTTAAACTTTGTATTTTACAATCCTTTATTAAGCTTCACCTGTGTGTAATCAAATCTTGCAAACAATTTTTAATCAACTTCCCGATGAGCTAGAGACTTGAAACTTCGCAATGCGAAATATGAAAGGTGCGAAAAGTGGGGTAGGTGTCGAAATATTTGGAAAATCCAAGGAAAATCCGTATTTATGGTCCGATTCAGAACGTGTATTACTTAAATGGAAAGAAATAACTCCACCAAAGATTTAGCTGTTAGGTGGCGCTGGGGTCGATATAATTTAACCTTTTAGTTCTTTTTTCTATTAACAACTAATAAAAGCTTGTCTTAAAAAAAGTTTTTTTTTAATTACTTGTTTATATTTGTCTTTGCCTTTGCTGTTGCCATTGACTGAGTCTTTGTCTTTATTTTTATCTCTGTCGTTATCATTATCTTTGTCTTTGTCTATACCTATTTACTGTCTTCGCCTTTCGCAAAAAATCTGGAATCGCTTCTTGTTATAACCTCAGAAATGAATGTGGAATCGAAATAAAAGTTGGTAAGCGCATGTATTGGCGGTTGTGGCTTGCAGCTGACTTTGCATTTCCCGTAATGGGTTAAAGAAGCGAAAGACAGTAGTAATGCCTTCAAGAACACGATTCCACTTAAAACGATTTCAGATTTTGTGTTGGACACGCATTCTAGAAGGTAACTTAATAATCTCTAAACTGTTTTTCGCTTCTTTGACCCATTATGGGGAATGCAAAGTCGTTTGCAAGCCACAACCGCCAATACATGCCCATGTTAAAGTAATGCAATCTAGAAGCAAAAGCGGAATCGCTTACCAACTTTTCTTTCGATTCCACATTCATTACTGAGGTAATCGTGTTTTTTGCTGGTCAACTTCACCGTGGCGTTAAATATTGAACGCAAACATCTCCGAACTCGATTAAGAAATTTCACTTCAATAAGTAATAACTTACGGATACTAAAAAATAAAAACTGCACACGGCTTGAAGAAGTCAAACGGGAAGGAGCTAAATTTTAACTAAATTCAATACTCACTGTTTCGTATCGATCAGATTGTCATTTTCGAAACGTTGGCAAACATCATTGGACCAGCAATACTCAGTAGCACAGCCTGTGCAAACAGTTTTTGTTGGACAGCTCTCTGGCGCTATAGGAAATACCTGATTTTCACCGACGGATAATGTAAGGCGATCCCAATTTATCTAGAATTTTTCGATTAAGTGTAAAGGCGGAGTATCCATTGCATGCGTATATGTATGCGTGCGTTTGATATCCCTGCCGGAAATTAAACTACTTTAAAAGCAATTTAATAAGTACGTTTTTATTAACTACAGCTAGTTGACATTCTCACTTTTCATATGTAGAAACAACTGATTTTTTAACATGACGATGTCTTAAGAGCAAGTCAATTGTCCGACTCTGTATATGATATAAACTCTTTCAAATGCATTTGGCTTAAAGAACTTCAAAAGTAGTTTATTTCTAACTTCTTTCCCCCCTGATGGTTCGTTGCGTAAAAAGAGAGCATTTGTTTCAAACTAATTTTTCAATTAGTTGATTTAAAAAAATCATTTTCTTTCACCAACATGGACTTTTTATGTGTGCTGTGTGGAATAGATTTTGCAGAAATAGAAGTGACTGAAAAAAATTTGGTCGTTATGTTCCATTCAGAGGGTACTACATAAAAACGATTATCCTATCATGTCATGCGGCCGCCGTAGTCGAGTGGTTAGAGGTGCACACTACCACTCGGTAGGTACAGGGTTCAATTCTTGGTCCCAGCAACTTTTCTAATAGCAGTTGACTTAGTTGCTTTTTCCATTTTTTCTAAAAGCAAATCGGGTAAAGTGCCGTTTTTTTTTTTGACGCGCATAGGTATCTGCGCTTAAATTTTGTATGGAGCACAGATATGTATGCGCGTCAAAAAATCACGGCTATTGTTGAACTAAAAAGTTATAATTTTTTTTCTGAAAACAGCACCCTGTCATCAAAAGTAGGAAGCTTAGATATACACTCCTATGATGAAGAGCGCCTTGGCTTTATATTTGCCAAGCTTTATAGCCGAGAAAGATACAGCTAATTTGAAAAGATTTTCAGTCGTGGTTGACATTTTCATGGGAATTGCCTTATTCAATATATCTGACAAAGGCACACATACATATACGCATGGTATGGAGTTCCGGCTTAAGAGAAATAAATTCAATAATTATGCTTCAAATGTAGTGGAAGCTCGAAATCTCGTAGAAGAGGAGACACCAAATATTACGAGTTATAGCGGGGTTTGAGCTGGTGGTGTTGCTAGAACAGCTGATTAATTCGCCCCGGTACACATACACATACACTGCCGGTCACTTGATTATGGCCACCTTTTGATCCTCAGTATTGACAGTTTTCCTTTTTTATTTAATATTCATAATAATTATAAGTTAATAATATATTTAGACAAACTTCGGGTATGCAGTTTTGTAGCTCATTCAATTTTAATTAAGTGTGAATAACTCAGTGAGAGGGCAGGACCAGGATGAATTTATTCAAGTAAAAAATGTTTGGGTAGGCGCTGTGGCCAACAGTAACCATCAGTTACCACCTCTGCATGGTTGTAAGTCATGCAGAGTCCCCAAGGCTTATATCATCGCCGCTTAAAACTCCGGAAGAGTTTTTGGGGGGTACACCAAGCGGGATTGTGGAGCACCTGGTATTTATTGGAGAATGATTTGGGGTGCCATCGATTGACTACTTTAGCAGGTTGTGCCATGCAGCATTTGAGAAGTGCATGTGCATTAATAATTTCTTATATGAAAATTTTGCAGATGCAGCTTTGCACATATTGTGTATATGTATGCATGTGCTTTATATCCGGTTTGGTTCCAGTTGATTGGGGCTATAGCATACCTTTAGGCACTAGGTGGTATTAGTCGACTAAACACAGTGCAAGCTTCAAGTAGCTGAAAAATACCGTTGATTTTAGGCAATTATTTTTGTGGACGTGTCACGTATTTTCTTCCATACAAAATATGCTCAATAAAATTTGTATATGGAAGAAAATGCCAAGCACCGTCAACCAAAAAAAATCCAAAAACCAACGGTATTTTTTAGCCACTTGATTCTTGCACTTTATTATATTAAAATTGAATGGGCTACAAAATCAAAAAATTCCAAAAATTCTGAATAAAAAATTTGAAAATATTGGTGAAAATTTGCTGAACTTTTATAATTTTTGCACAAACTTTGAAAGTCGGATTTATGTGGTTTTTGTAAAAGGATATGCTACATTTTTATAAAAAAAAATAATGAGTATTAAATAAAGAAAAGGAAAACTGTCAATACTGAGGATCAAAAGGTGGACCTAATCAAATGACCGGCAGTGTACGTCAAAACTTCTTATTTCGCTTGAGTGAGTGATAGTGTTGGAATTTTCTCTCCCTCTTCTTCCTTGAGCGAAGAATAGCAGAAATTTGACATTTGTGTACTAAAAGCAAAAACAAAATGAATGTAAGTTTTTGTTTTTGTACTACCGCTACCGCCTTATATGAATTCGCCTTGGTTTAGATTTTTCAAATTTTTCAACTCAAAGCAGTTTGATATCATAATTATTTCAAAAATGTTCATACCTTGTCTAAGTTGCATAGTTTTGGACAATTATTTATATAAACGTGTCCACGTTGAATGGCGATTAGAGATTTAAATTCCAGCTGAAATAAAAAAAAAAAAAAAATTAAATAAAAAGTGCTTACAACTAAATGGAATACGTAATCAATAACTAAATATTTTAAGGCTACGTTCAGAGATGCAAAATAATATTTAAATACAAAATACAAATACCTTACATAAAAAGTATTTGAAATGCAAATACAAAATACTTTTACGAAAAGTACAATTAATTTTTTTATTACATACATATTTAATTTTTATTATTTTTCATAAAAATATAGTTTATTCTTTAACAAACCCATTATAAATCCAAGTTTTAAACTTTGTGCAATATTTAAAAAAAATCAAAAAACTTTCGTAAAAATCCCCAGCTTTTTATTTTTAATAAGATTGCTCAGAAAGATTTAGAGTAAAGCTGCAAGTTTGAAGTAGCTAGGACACCGTTGATTTTTTAAATGTTTTTTTTAAAGGTATTGCTCATTTTCTTCCATATAAAAAATCGTCGACAGTACTTTGTATGGAAGAAAATGGACGACACCGTTAGTAAAATAATTGCCAAATTGCGGCGGCGTCTTGCGCCAGTTTTTGTGTTGCGCTTTGCATGACCTTCTTACATTTTTGGTAATCCGAATAAGGGAATTTGCAAATGTCAAAAAATGAATGAGTGTTGTAAAGGAAAACTTTATGATGTGACGTATAATGATGAATAAAAAAAGTATTTTAAAATACAAATACTGCTTAGAAAAGTATTTCAAATACAAATACAAATTTCTCTTGTAAAAAAGTATTTGTATTTGTATTTGAATTAGTTGTATTTGAAATACTTAATATTTGTGGCTGCGTGTATATTGAAAAATTTAAGATTAAGATTAGTTTTATTTACTGTCAGATAAAAATATGAAACGACGAGCCAAATATTAAATAAAATAAAAACATTACAAAAAAGTAGTACATATATAAAAAATAGTGTTTAAGCTAAACCATTAACTAATTTTTTATACATGTAATAACCCTTACCGTACCGTAAATGAGTGATATCGCAACTTAAGTGATTGGTGGTTTAATTTTTTTAAAGAAATTTAAAATTTTCTTCATCCAGTAATAAATTAAATTTGCATATAACTGCCCATCTAAGAAAGTAAAAGTATTTATGGGCAGTCTGCACTTGGAATGAATATTTGGGCGTGACTACACAAAAGGTATTGACAGCCAAAAAATTCCTGATAACGAAACTGGCCTATTGCCACTAGGAAATATTGCTTGTAGGAAAAAAATTCCCGGCTAGCCAAACAGCGAGTGTTCCGGAATGAAGATCCGAAAGGAGTCTTAATTGTGACCTCGTTGGTATTGTTTTTTGTAAGCTTGAAAAATGCACCTTTTTCTGAGGAATTTTGGAGTGATGAGCGTTAATGCTCATTTATGGGAGCATTTTTTGAGCATTCATCTAACGGGACTTAAAAAGAATTTCCAGCGGCGTCTTGCTAAGTGAACTTTATATGAACAGTTTAAAGTCAATTTGTGAGCCCTTCACACTTGTACGTATATTTTTTCTGAATAAAAGAGGTGAATAGGAAGGAAATCAACGATAAGTCCTAGCTTTAATAGGCTACAAAACTGTATACATATCTAAAATCTGTCTAAGATAGTTAACTAAAAACTTTTCTAAATTTTTACGAAAGTTTGTTGAATTTTGTTTTAAAGATTGCACAAAGTCTTAAACCATATTTTTATACAAAAATAAATAAAATTAAATAACAAAAAAATTAATTGTTAAAACTTGTCAATATGTGGTACGCTTATAGTATATGTATTTATATTTTTAATTATTAATTAAAATCCTTTATATGTTAATAACAAATAATATTAAAAAAATTTAAATTTGTATGTAAAAGAAGGGGGTTTAATTATATTAAAAGGCGGTTACAAAACTTCAAAAAAGTATTACGAAATGCCTTTTTGGACTCCGATAAACCATCAAAAAAGAGTCAAAAATATGCTCAAATATGACTCAAAAAAGACTTATAGAAACGTTCAAATATGACTCCAAAAGTTCTCTGAAAATCACTGAAAAAGAGTCATAAAATGCACCGAATTCATCAGTTTTGGAGTCTTTTCCGGGTCATGTTTTAGACTCCATTCAGCGTGCCCGCGTAGTACAAAAAATCGCTCATTTAGGGCTCTGAATGGGGGAAAAGCTCCAATATAAGAAGGTTTATAGCTCATAAAAGAGTGTTTAGGATCCTTTTGGTTAGCCGGGAAGAGTGCAATAAACTTTTCAACGCCGGCTAATGAAGTCAGCTTCAAAACCTCTAAGGATAACAAGCTACTTTTTAAACTATGCCGATAGAAGATAAAGTTATCTTTAAAAAAGCACTACTTTGGAATCACTCAAAAATTAGGCTGAGATTTTTAAGAATGCTTGAATCTAAGATTTACATACACACATTTCACAGCGAAATGACCAAACAGTTCTGTTTGAATGAAATTTGTTTGCGAAAAAACAAAACAAAAAACTAGATAAAAATTTAAAAGGAATCCTTGCCCGAGTTTTTGGAACGAATTGAATGATGTGCTGCACACGACTCGCTTAAAACAAACCCGATTTTAATTTTTAAATTCTACAAATACAACTACGCACAAACACTTACCACTTCCAAATCAGGCATATTCGTAATGCCAAGCGCATAGTTCAGGAACAAACGACGGCCACGTATCACAGCCAAATTGGGAAAGAGATCACGTATACTGCGCAGTCCCTTCACATCATGGAATATCAGAAAATCGGTAATTTCACGCAGCAAAGG
>JAPVRG010293466.1:4965-22216 GCA_029783565.1 Rhagoletis cerasi
AATAAGAGAAAATGGCGAGAAAAGAAGACAGAATGGCGCCAACAGAAGCATGATGAAGCAGCATACGAAAAGCGACAGTATGGCGCAATTGCGTTGATTCAATGCGCTGATACCGACCATGGCGTTGGCTTCATGGTATCAACGCCAGAAAATTTGCTGCGTTACCCAGGCCTAGCTTTAACCGAACTACTTTTAAGTGAGTCAAATGCCCTAGGCACATTTTGCTATGTAGTTACTCTCCGTCTTCGACCCACTACACGCAAGTAAAATTGCAATTAAAGCTAGTAAACAAACTGCAGTTAATGAACACGCATGAACTTCTATACCTTACATGTTATATAACTAGTAAGCATGTGTTATATAGCATGTGTTATATAGCAGCTGTGGAAATGCTCAGTCTAACGAAGCGTAAGGCTGAGGCTTGTGGCATGTGGCATGCTGCGGGCAAACATTTCAATGTGCTGCTTCTGATGCATAACTTGACTAATTATGCAAATGACCGATTACATAGGCAAATAACAAAAGGAAACGCGGTTGTAAATATGTACATTTGTATATAATATTTGCATGCAGATATATTTACATACATACGTTGTGAAAATGAATCTATCAATGGATGGTTTCAGCACACTTTTTAATTTTTCCAGTATATTTTTTCGGTCAGCGAAGCATTATTCTAATTAACAAAACAGAGCAGTTTCATACTACAGTGCCTTTTTAAATAAATTTTTTTTTTTCGGCCAAAAAAATGTGTATTTTTTAACATTGCCTCACAGAGAAAATTGTGTTTTCAACCCTTTCGAATAATAGATTTCTTAAAGGTCCTTAAAACACTCGTTTGTTTCAGTGAATATTTTTAATTTTTGAGTTTGGAAACAACAAATAGTCGGAAAGAGCTGAATCGGAAGAAGTTCTTAGCTGAAATTACGTATTTTTGCCATAAGCACATTTTCATCTGTTGTTAAAGACAAACTAAATAAAGCACATTGACTGTTTACACCGATATCACGTAGACCAAGCGGCGATACTTGCATAGTGTTGCCGAGATAACTCTGACAACGTCCTTTGACCTTGAGGCTTTTAGCGAAACCTTTCTATTTTTAATTAATTTTTATTATTTTTGTATAAAGGTATAGCTCATTGTCTCACAAAAACCATATAAATCCAAATTTCGAACTATATACAAAAATTAGAAAATTTCAACAAATTTTGAAAACAATAATTTTTTAATTTTTAAAATCCATTCAACTTTAGCATAAAAAAGTGCAAGTTTTAAGTGTCTACGAAATACCGTTGATTTTTATACATTTCTTTGTTGACGGTGTTGCGAATTTTCTTCTATAAACGAATAAAAAAATTTTTTGTTGTTCTGAAAATTTTTTCAGGTCATTGTCTCACAAAAACCATATAAATCCAAATTTTTAACTTTCTACAGAAATTAGAAAAATTCAACAAATTTTCACAATAACAACAGTTTTATTTTCTTTTCTTAGTATGCAGTTTTGTCTTAATGTCTATTTAATTTTATTTAAAAAAGTGCAAGATTTTAGTGTCTAAAAAATGCCGCTGATTTCGGCAATTTTTTTTTTTATTTTTGGTGACCATTTTGAGAATTTTTTTTTTTATAAATGAATAGAAAATTTTTTGTCGTTCTGAAAATTTTTTGAGTTTTCTACCGACTTGTAAAAAGCAGGATGTTTCAATTCGACGGAATATTTTTTTCTTTTTTTTACGTATGTTACCGGATAACATTGGACCACGTGTACCATTTTCGGTAATACTTATTTTTATCGGAAAGTGTTACCTCAAGGGTGGTTCCATACTAATTTGGTTTAGAATCATTTTGATCATGAAGAGACTAACGGTACTCCTAAATTTTTAAATAAGCAGTGAGTTCGGTAGTTTTTTTCTTTTTTCTTTAAAAATTATTTATTTTTATACAATGTTTGAAATTTTGATTTTTATTTGGTTTTTGTTAGTTTAAATTAATTTAAAAAAAATAACCCAAACCGTTTGCCGTATCGTTTTGTCGCGGGTGTATTAGTATAGAATATTTGTTTATATTCCTTCATTGTATTTTCTGTTGTAGTTTAAGCAGCTACTCAGCTTAGCCATTCTTTCAATCTTGTCGTCAAGCCCAACTAAGTGTAAGCCCAGAAAACGCGCTGCTTCGAAGGGTAGGTCAAGGTGTTAGCTAAGTGGATTCAATGGGACTTGTGAATTGATTAGTGTTATGCGGGTAAAATCTATATAAGCAGGAGTTTGCTACCTACCCAATGATATTTTTTCAAGGGCACCCTTCCACACCAACTCGGCAGCCATGCAGTTTCCCGCTATGTCAATATGGACTGGTGCCCATATAGTAGCTCCAATTCGAAGATATTCATATGCAATTGAGAGGGAGGTCAATTACTTCCCAATTAGTAAGCTCAGGGCTTTGAGCCGCTTGGCCATCTTCTTATTACCTGCATATTATTTGACAGCCACGCTCTTAATATAAATTTTGCTAATTGTAAGATAAGTTTAACTTTATATGCAGTTTCATTGCGGAACATTTTTTCACCTATTCTTCAGACGAAAGAATACCAGGTGGTACCACGAGTGGTGGCTCAGTGAGTGTGCATCTTTCAATCCAACAAGCATAGGAACACAAAAGGTAATGAGAGAACGGACGAATTGGTTAAGGCAGAAGTTGGTTTGGCTCATAATTCCCATGCTGGTGTATGGCGCAGAAGCATTGACAATGAAAACATCTGATGAGGCGGCTCTTGGAGTTTTCGAAAGAAGGATTCTGCGGAAGATTTACGGGCCTTTCCGCGTTGGCGATGGTCGGTATAAAAGTCCTCACATCTACTTTGACTTACGTTAAAGAGAACACAGTACTTTTTATTACAATTTTTTCTGCGCATTAAATTGCTGTATTTGCTTCTTTCGTTATTATGTTTTTTTGTGGACCAATCTGAATACGAACTACTGTTGGATATAAAGGAAGAAAGTATGCACTACAATTTTACGGTTCCATGTTACCACAACACAAGCAAAAATAACATACACAAAAATAACACACAAAAATAACACAAACGAAAATAACACAAACAAAAATATTACGCTCATAAATATCATACACATAAATAACTCAGTTAAATAATAACACGGAATAATACAGCCTTATTATGTGTCACGAACGATTTGTCTGCAGAAGAATGCTTCAAAAATAAGTTCGGCGGCATCTTTCCAGCCGATTTTTATTACAAATTTTCCCTTTTTTAATGTACGAATATTCAAGCTATCCACAGTATTTTTGCGCAGAACTTGTTTCTGCGTAGGCGGCCTTCGGCCGCGCTTTAGAATTATAACCCTTACTAAATAGAATTCTCCTTTCTGTGTTGCCCAACAAGCAGGGGCTCGCTCGTTTGTGATATTTTTGTGTGTTATTTTTGTTTATGTTATTTTTGTTTGTGGTGTGCAGATGTGTTACCCAATTTTACATCATGTTTTCATGGTTTGCCTTTGATATTTATTCTTTGCAATCATTTTAAATTAGGGTTTTGGGAAATATATTCTTAGCAAAAGATCAAAAAAACAGTAATTTCGTTTATTTGTCGGGCCTTGTCGGGCATTTTTTTTTTCATAGGAATAAACTGTATACTATACTTAGCGGCCGCTGTGGTGTAGTGGTAAGCAGTGCGCGCTTCCACTCCGCAGGGCCTGGGTTCAAGCCCTGGTCAAAGCAGCATCGCAAAAAATGTAGAAAAAAGGTTTCTTCTTAATAGGGTCGGCCCTCGGCAGACAATGGCAAAGCTCCGAGTGTATTTCTGCCTTAAAAAAGCCGTTCAGAGTCGGCGTAAAACTGTAGATCCCTCCCCTTTGTGTGACAACATCAATGCACACGCCACAAATCGGAGGAGAAGCTCGGTCAAACACTAACATACGTGTAAGCGCCAATCTATTATTACTATTATACTGTGAATCCTTGGCTACAAGCTTCTCTTACAAAACTGTCTGCCTATAGCTGCCTTTTTTTTGCTATTTAAGGTCGAAGTCCAAGATCCTTCAAACCGGATTTCAAGCCTGGGTTCGAGCCTTGTTTCCGACCAACATCAAAAAAATAAAAAAATAAGAAACAAAAAAGAAAAATGTTTTTCTACCAAAGGTCCTTCCTCGGCCGGCAATGGCAAACCTTCGAGTGTTTTTCTGCCATGAAAAACAGAATATCATAAAAATACAATCGCCGTTTGGAGTCGGCGTAAAACTGTAGGTCCATTTTCTCACAAAGCTCATTGAGTTATAACTTCCAGGTCGTTTTAGTTGTTTTAATTAATATATTTTGTATCCATTAGCTTCTTCATTAATTCTGGTATATGTGCAGCATTCTAAACGAGCGCAGGTCTATTAGTTAGATAATTTGTTAGTTTTTACTAGTTAGACCAAAAATTTAATTTATTCATTTAGTAGCAACATAAACTTAAGTACTTAAAACTTTACATCACTATTTCCTTTAAAAATGTATTTTTCCCAGAATTTCATAAGTAAATTTGAAAGACATCTGCCTAATGCGGATGTGGTCAGTGGCTATATTTTAAATACACTTCAATAACTTTACTTGCCTTTCTGCCAACCATGTAAGCCACATAAACAAAAATTTAGAACGGTACTATAAAAGCATAAATGCACCAAAGTATGCACATTCAAGCATACTTTGAAAGAAAAGTGCGTATGAGCACACATATAATACATAAGTACATACAAATACAAGCACTTTTAACGCACATACATATCTAACTATTCAGCACCTGTCCATCGCTCCTCCTTATTCTACCACCATTCATACGTACAAATATGTGCATAAGTATTGGCAAAGCATCTGTCTCTTTGTCTGTCTGTACGGTCAACTCGTTTAATGTGCGTTTTGTTGCGTGCCACGCCTAGCTATCGATTCACCGTTTTAACTCGTTTAATGTGCACGCACGAAATTCACTTAAAGTGCGTTCTTTCAATTATTTTTACACCATCATTACAAAAACAGCAAACTTTGTAAACACTTTTGTCCATTTTGTCTGCGCATCTACGCTATATTTTTGTTTGTTTGCTTGTTTTTTTTATTCACCTGACTTGCCACATGCAACATCAATGTAAAATGTAAGATGTAGAATGTAAAATGCATGCCAGTCAGCATTGCTGTCACCGAACCTGCCACGCCAGTTGCTGCATTAACGCATCGTGCAACTTCTTAAGCAACAACATTGTTGATTTTACGATATGTTTTTTTTAATTTTTTTTTTCTATTCTACAATTTTCTTGCTGTGGTAAAGTTGGGTGCTTTTGGTTTGGTTTTGATGCTGGTTGTGGTTGCATTTGATGGTTAAGAGCGTTGGAAGCTCTTTGTTTGTTTGTCCCAATTCTTTTAAGTATTCCATGCAGAAGAGACGAATTTATGCTTCTTTGGCGATGAAACATCGGGCGACTTCTGCGTTTTGCTTTGTGTACTCGTTAATGAGGAAAGTGAAGATGTTGTTGCACGCGGGCTTGTTGCAGTCATATATGTATACATATCTTCATATGTGCATAAGATACGGTTGAATGCTTGCAGAAGAAATATGCAGATACGTACATACTTATATACTACGTATTCAAAAGGTGTATGTTTGTGTGTTAACATACGGTTCTTCCCATATACATACGTACATATGTATCTAAGTGCATTTTGCCTGAAATATTTAAAGTTCTCTCAATGCACAGCAGACACAAGACTCGTACATAGAGGGTGTGCCAGAAGTCGACGTCAAGCCCGAAACGGATGTCAGGCCAAGTCATAATAGCTAACAGAAAAATATAAAAAATGTATGTCTTGAATTTTTAAAATTATAGGCCGTTCAAAAAAATTAAAAAATCTACACCCTGTAATGGGTTTTTAATTCCCGTTACTAAAAATTTCTACTTTTTATCAATTTTATTTTTATTATGTAATTCTGAGTAATGCTTCTATAAATTGTCGTCTAAAATGTGTAACCAACTGCTCTAGCTTGGAAGAAAACGACACCTTTTGCCCAAACAAAATTGAAATTTAATGCTTCGTGGAATTTTAACTGACTGTACTGAAAAAAAATGTACTACACTAGTTTGGCAAGTAATTTTGGAAGTTGGCGAATTTAATAAGAATTCCAAAATGGTATGACACTTGCTAGACTGTTTCTTAAATTATGGACAATTTTGATTTTTGTAAAGAAACTCAGTTTTGAAATTTTTTTTTTACTTACTTGAAACGATGGTAGTGTACCCAAGACTTTCCTTGAAGCCTTAACTTTTAAGGTAGTACTAGTTTGAGTGAGACGGAGACAGTCAATTTACGGAGTGTGAGCGAGACAAAGAGTGACGCCTTCTTCTGGAACACTCTGTATATGTATTGGGTTTACTTTCTATGCTACAAATGTTTTTTGTCTTTTAAGGTAATTCTAATTTGAGTGAGACGGAGGTAGTCATTTTACGAAGTGTGAGCGAGATAGAGAATGGCGCCATTTTGTCCTGGCCTTTCACCCGTTTCTGGCTTGAAGTCGACTTCTGCGACACCCTGTATAAGTTTATTTATGTGAGTCCTTACCTCCATGCCCATGAATATACCCAGTCATTATGAATTAAGCTTACCTACAATGAAATGGAAATAAAAATATGTTTTTAAATACTTAAGATATTTTTGCCATATGAGATATTTTAAATACATATTTATAATTTTGGTATTTTCTATAGAAACGAAAACGGTTTCAAATTAGTCCTTAATAAAAGTTTTCCATTTGAAGAGCTTTTTAAATAAAATTCGCCTTAAATGTTAAAAATAAAACGATTTCGTAACTCATTAAATTTAATCAACTTAATTTTTTAATGGGAGGCAACCTTACTCAAACTGCTTTTAGATTCAAATTTGGTGAAATATCGCTTAGATTAGCATTTATGCTAATATTTTGTGTAAAAATAATAGTTTTTTATTTCGAGCTGATGGTCAATTTGCATGTTTAATCTTTTTTTTTCTAGGCGTATTAATTTTTTAATTTTATATAAACTTGGCAATCTTATTTGAATGACTGAATCAAATCCATCAAAAAAACGAAACCAAACAAAATCTCAAGAATATTTTTTTGCAACCAATAATGTAATATTTAACTTCATGTATAGACTTAAAATTTATTTTATTTTTCATGGCATTTCTGTCTAAAAAATTTCTGAATTAACGCGTTCTTCAACGGTTTTCGTTTGATACCCATCATTTCAATATTTTAGTAAATGCAAATCTTTCATCAGTTTCATTTTTTTCAAGCAATGGAACAGGTCTATTTGAAAATATACACAAATAAATGCTTCAAATACTTGTATTGAATACTGTAGATAGCAGCCGACAGGTGTGGCCATTAAAAATAATAATAATAGAATGGCGCTTACACATATGTTAGTGTTTAGCCGAGCTTCTCCTCCGATTTGTGCCGCGCGCGTTGATGTTGTCACACAAAGGGGAGGGACCTACAGTTTTACGCCGACTCCGAACGGCGATGTATTTTTATGAGAAGCTTTTTCATGGCAGAAATACACTCGGAGGTTTGCCATTGCCTGCCGAGGGGTGACCGCTGTTAAGAAAAAACCTTTTTTCTACATTTTTTGCGATGTTGCTTAGACCAGGGCTTGAACCCAGGCCTGCGGGCTTTACTCGTTCCAAAAACGACATTTTTGGATTCGTTTCAGTTAGGGGACACACTTGTGCATTATTTAAGCTGTCTTATATGTTAAGAAATGAGTTTTACGGGTTTCACTACTCAATCAAAGTTTAGCCGCCAGTCAATCTCAAAATTACGAAGATGGCTAGTGTCAATCGCCATGAGTTTTTCAGGGTTGGTTATGAAGATACTTAAATCATCAACTTCCAGATAACTGCAGCAGTAAGATTAGGATGAAATATTTAGTTTCATACGATTGTGACTTAACTCTTAACTGCTTCAATTTCGGAGTAAATGTTCACCAAAACTAAATTCGCATGAATCGGCAAAACCCCTTAGAATAAATTCCGGTGTTGCCCTGAAATAGCGCAAGTGCGTCAACACACTGTGCTGATTCCGGCCACGACGCTGGCGCCATCGTGTCAGCGCCATCACCCACCACTGATGATCACTAATTGGAGGAGAAGTTCAGCAGGACACTTAGCAAAAGTGTAAGGTCATGCGACATATTGTTCGAGATACATGATGAGGCTGTAAAGCTGATGAAGGGGCAGCTGAACAAACTCGTCCAAATGCTAATGTAAACATATTCAGCCTTATCGAGAGTTTAATTTTCGCCCGAAATCGTTCACTTTTTGCTTATGTGTATTCTCTATGGGCGGATATAAAACTTTCAAGCGAAATTGTTTTCGGGCGAAACTCACGATAAGGCCGATTAATTTACAGTCGGGCAGCAAATAAGATAATTATCCCCCGCTATGCTATCTTGGCTCTGCCTTCTTTCCATTCCTGCAGGATATACCCAGCAAAAGAACAGGAAGCTCACAAAAATATGTATAACGATAAATATCTGGAAATAATCAGGGTATTCGTCTAAACGCGTAAATGCCTCGGAACCAGCGTAAACCTCATAAAATTACTTAATTTTGTATGGAAACCCGGTTTATTTACGAGACTTACGCGGTTATGAGGCATTTACGCGTTTAGACGAATACCCTGAATGCTTTTGGCAATACGTTAATCTAACCTACTCTACTGGGTTATCTGCGCAACATTGTTGCAATAACAGTATCTGATAAAAGGTGCGTGTCCACATAGCTGGTTTGTATCAAGTTTTTTTTTATTAATCGCCAAAGTAAATGTTTTTAATCAGTAGGTGGGTGAAATCGACCAGTCCACTCATCCGCCTATATGAGACAAGAAATAAATGGCACGCTAGACGGTTTATTAAGTTAATATTATGGACACACGTTCATAAATCAACAATTATTATTGCAATTTCTCTAAACACTTTCTGCCACACTCCCAACATCGATTGCAGTTTTGATTAAAGTTGGTGATTTTTCCATTTACAAAATTAATGTCAACAATCAATAGGCAATTTGAAAATGAGCTGATGTTACAACAAACAAACAAAATAAATAAATTAAGGTGACAATGTGACAAAGTAGTAGAAGAAGACACAACAGCACTGATATAGCCACAACAATGTGCCACTTCTTTAAAGATGGTCTAAGCATTTGTACACACATTCGTACATATGTATATATACTTTGTGTATGTATATACTCTGGTAGTCGCTGTGACACACAAACCACAAAAAACGGTTAAACAGCATTTTCTCAGCTGCATTAGGCGAATTTAGCTGGAAGTATTAGCGTATCCATCGCTAACAGGTGACAACAGGTGCTTTGTGAACACTTGCAACGGTTGAGGTTTTTTTGGTTGTTTGTGATTTTTCTTTTTTTGTTGCTACTACTTACCTGCTCTTAATGCTTGTCATTGTGGTCGACTGTAGTTTTTTTTATGATTTCTTTTGTTCATAGTTCAATAGAAATTGCATGCAACAATCTGAGCCATTGAAAGGCTGCGATATGCTGCATGAGTGACAACTGTCAACCGGCTTGGCTATAAAAGTGTGTGCAGCATTAACGCCAGCTTTTAGATTAAACAAAAAATGTGTGAATGTACTTATGTAGTGGTATGATTTAAACTACACAGCTTAACACCTTCAATGAGTGAACGTCTTTCAACTCGTCAGATTACTAAAAGGCACACGCGCATGCGCTGCAGGGTATTTGGAAAGAGAAGACAGAAAGAAAGCTGTATGGACCATAACTAAATAGAAAACAAAACAAACAAGTTTCTGTTGATTGTCTTCTATTAAATTATTTTTTTCTGACTTACACTAATGTAGTGGAGATAATTTTGTATTATTAAAATCTGTCCAGATGTTTATTTATTTGAGTATTTACATACAATATTTTTTTAAAGACTCAAAGCGAATTTGTTCCACTTCACAAATCAACTTTTTTATATCAACTCTTTCATTTTTAATGCGCTTTAACGTATCTTAGATATTTGTCTGTTTCTTTTACACTTTTGAATTGAAGTTAGTTGAGTCTAAAATAGGTTAGCCTGAAGTCTGGAATACCAACCAGAAACATTCTTAGCTTCTCACTGGTACTAAAGTCAATTTTATCCTATGTTATGTGATGCTGCAAATCATTGTGATTGAAACTTTGCAGAGATCCATCCAAGCTATCATTTGATCTCTTCAAATATATCTTAGTACTTTCAAGATAACTGCTGAATGTAGAAGTACCACTTAGGACTGGTTCTACATGCTCCTGCTAGACTTCTTATAAACACTCCACTGAGGAAAAAATGGTTAAACTACTTTCACTGAATGCTATACAGTACACAGGCAATCCTCTATTTTTTTCTTTTTTTGTTAGAATGATTTTTGAACAACTCATGCCAGAAAAGTTTAACTTATGGTGAAATGTTGCCCTTCATGGTGCAAAATATGTTTGATGTTGCCCCCAACCCCGTAAAAGTGCAAGTTTTTGCCTACTTACCCTTGTCTAGCTCAAGCATTTCATAATATTTTCGTTTTAAGCAACCATCTGATTTTCAGGGCAACACTCTCCCCTGAAAAAGCTTCAAAGGGTAGAGAATGTGCCTTTTCTTGCCTTGATAGAGTGCGACTTTTAAGAAACGAGCACAAAATATTCTCACCGGTTTGTCTTTATTTTACAATCGAACACGGAAAGTGAAAAGGGCAATCAAAAGGCGACATTTTTTGTCAGAAACGAAATCACCATTAGAAGACAATATTGCTTAGGACACAAGAAGATTAGTCTACGGCGACTTCTTGTCTAAAACAAAACCAATCTTATTAACTACTGAAGAAGCTATTGAAAATACGAGTAACTAGTCGACTTAATTGTGTCTCCTAAAAGAGTGTTCTAATTCCCGGCTGGCTATGAAGAAATGTTTGCTTACGTCCTTTTGGATATTAAGTATTTTATGTACTTTCTTTTTGATTGTTGATGCTTTCGACAGGGCAGAACTATGCTGCATTTCGGAACGAATTTCTTTCATCTCTTGACAATTTTGTTGCCGTAATACTTTCATCTTTTCATTCAATGCATGCAGATTATTCCAACTAAACCTCACTGACAATTATAATTCTGAAAACAAACTTGTAGGAAATTTCAACACATATGACCCAGGTTGGCTAATAAAAGCTTCAGGACCTTTCCTCTCTTGAAACGACCACGACTTAGACAGAAGAAGATCATCACTGGTTACTATTTCATTATGATACATGCCAGTACAATAGGCTTTCCAGCGAATGACTATTGCCGCAGTTAAAGAGACAACGAGAAAATCGAGAACGTCGAATACTTCTTCTACCAATGGCAACGAAGAAGAAATGCGGTTTACAAGCTTCACAAATCTACCCTTATGATTCTTCTCCGAGGTATATGATCGGAATCAATAGGCCTATTATTATTATTATTATGGGCCATATTCACCGCTACTTGTTAAGTGGCTTATTGTGCGTGACCCTCCGCCCTATAGGGGAAGGCTTTTAATGTAGTCTAGCACTTCCAAGGGCGTTTTGTTCCAAATTTCAAATGGATTAAGTTTAGCCCTGGACATTCCATCAAGTGCCTTTTGAACATTGCGTCTACCTAGTTATTTATGATTTCCTTTATGTGGGCTTTGCTGAGCCCACAAAAGGGTTCTGGACTATAAAATACTGCGATAGCTCCTTGCTTCGCTAGCCAGTCAGCTTCCTAGTTGCCATCGTGTCCTTCATGCTCCGGCACCCATCCTGATAATACAGGATTTTTGGCTCCAAGAGCGTTTAGGACATCAGCAGGCCTACGTGTCACTTTTAATATTTCAGTGAACAACTATTCCTTACGTGGACTGGATTCTACGCCAACTTCAATCACAACAGCTTAGAAATTTTGCGCGGCTTTTGTAGTTGGTTCAAGTCTTTGGTATGTCATAATGTCGTTGGTGGGAGCATATAAATTGTAAGACATCTTATCAAAATGAGGGTACTTAACTTTGTCATAGATAGTTGCGGATTTACTATTACTTTTTGGAAGACGGAGCTCGCCTTGTTTGCCAGTAGATATAAAGTGATGAACACCTAGCTTCCCTCGATCCGCGCAGTCGCTCTTGCGCTCGCTGACAGGATCAAGTATTTAAGCGTAATCCAAGACAGGAAGCTATACTGGAAGACAAATATTGAGGTGCGAGTGAAAATGGCATCAGTTTTCCTACACTGCTGTGAAAGTGTCATAGAGAGAAGAAGTAGGGGATCTGCTCTCTCTGTTGTATGGGGTCATTGTATGGTGGAATTCATATGAAAAAGTGTATATTAGTTAAGAAGATGGAGCGCGTGCGAAGCGCCGCTCTTGTTTGAATCAGTGTTTAACTTTGGGCAATTCCTATCTTACCGCTTAACGCTATGGTTAGTGTCGTGCCAATAGACATTGCTCATCATTAGGTTTTCTACTTCCATAGGGCGTATGAACACTCGGAAATCCTTGATCAATTTGACTTTATACCCAAAGAAACGGATCGTTGCGTATCGAAGTTGGCCCCGATTGGATCATTCTCTATAAAAATGTATCCAAGGGATTAGTGGAAAGAGGCACCCTCAGGAACAGTAATACCACAAAATATATTCACGGACGAGTCAAAGTTGTATGATAAAGTTGGAGGAGGACTGCTTCGTCAGGAACTCTCCGCTAATCTCAAGTTTAAGCTTCTTGATTTATGCAGCGTATTTCAAGCGGAGGCCATAAAGGATCCGGTGGACTAATGAAATACTGATTACAAAGAGCTTGAACCAACGCTGATAGCCAAGCGAAAGTCACAGCTCTAAGATCGCTTATGTTGCAATCGTAACTGGTTAAGGAATGCCTGACTTCACTCCCGATTGCTTCTGATTACTTTTAAATCAGACCTATTTGGGTTTACCGGCTCAGTGACATTGCAATAAAAACTGAATGGCATGACAGCATACCTTTAAGATCATCTCTGCTGACACAGGAGGTAAAGTAGTTCCTGCATATGAACGGATGGGCTTTTAGTCGGCTTAGCCAGTGCTGGGCGAAAACTCCGACATGCAAAGTTGCGGAGTCCTTTTGGCTGGTATAAAGACAAGGGTGAACAAAGTTGCTTCCTCAGCTGGCATAACGTCAACTCTCGGCGAGAGAATTTCTGAGCTGACTAATGTATGACTTAATGTAGTTTTAAAGTTCATTGCCGTATGTGATTTGAGGTTGTCGAAGTGGAATCATCTCAGTATTTCCTACTCAGCTTCCCTGTTTTGCAAGACTACGGTTCAAACTTTGAGGCTGCCACTGCAGCGACACTAACGAAAGACTTTATGGGGTGGACATTAGCTGAATGCGAAATTTCATATATTGAGCACACAACGACTTTCTTAACAACATCGTATGGTTTACCTACAGTAACCGTTCCAAGAAAATATACTTATTACATAAATGATACCACAGTAAGCAGTTTAAAAAATACCTACATATGTGAGCCATTCGCCAGGCTGCAACCTAACTTAATATTTCGTAAAATGTATCGGCCCCAGGAAGAATAAATATGGAGAGACACTTATTGCCGGTACTTGTAAAATTTCAGATAATGTTTGAAATAAATAGAAACATAACGGTTATTGCTACTTGTTGAATGCAAGTACAATTTAAATATATTGTAAACAAAATGTATATGCGGCACAGTGCCAAAAATTTTCTCAGAAGTAATCAAGGTCTTTGCGAGATTTTCACTAAACTAGTATCAAGAATGTTAAGGATAAGATACTGTATTTTGGTGCTTGTTAACTTACCCAGCTGTGGTAACAATACTGACGCAAATCATATGTGCATATGTACATATGTATCTTAACTAAACACGGCATCTCATAGACAAGGGAGTTTCCACCTACTCATTAAGAATTTCCAGGTAAAATGCGCAAAACGAACAGCAAAATAGAAGCAAGTAAAAAACAGGTATTTAAACACTTAACCAACTGACACTTTTTATAATCAAAGTAAAGGTGTGACACATTAACCCTTAACTGCATGCGGGCACAGGTAGAAAGGTCAAAATATATGCGCGTAAATTCCAGCCCTATAAAAGCTGCGAAATTTTTGCATATGGACATCATTTGCAAGAGCAGTAAAAGAGTGATACAACAAACCGCAAACCTACATACCTTAAAACAAATATTTTTCTTTTTAAATCGAAAGTAAAAAAAAAACATCCACAACAGAAAATGTCTGAAGATTTAAAAAACATTTCATTACCCTATCAGCTTTACCTTTATAATGAGGAATTACGTCATGCAAGTCCCAGAAAACATATTGTGCGCCGCATTAAATCCAAGGTGGATTTAACCACAAAATTGATTAAAGAAAATATTCAACATCTTGACGATTATGGCGTGGAGGATTTGCGTACAATAAATCGTCAAGTGGATTTTAAAGAAGAGTTAGCGATAAAAGCTGAACTGATAGAGGAGAATTGCATTAGGCGGAAATCTGAAAATATACCAAGCACTTGGTTGTAGAAAAGCGGTACTATGCACAATTGGCAAGGCAACGTGAAAAATTCAGTGACCACTACGACACCATTGAAAGCAGTTTTATAAAAATGTACGATAATATATGATTATTATAAATTTAATTGTTAATATTTTTAGAGAATAAAGAAAAAAATCAAAAAAAAAATATTTAGTTTCTCTGTTGTCTAGAATGTGAAACCGCTTAGAGGGCAGACGAAAAACATGTGTAGCTTAGTTAGTAAACCCAATACATATACACGGTGTACCAGAAGTCGACGTCAAGCCGGAAACGGGTGACAGGCCAGGACAAAAAGGCGTCACTCTCTGTGTCGCTCACACTTACCTTAAAAGTTACTGCTTCAAGGAAAGTCTTGGGTACACTGCAATCGTATTAAGTAAGTAAGAAAAAAATTTTCAAAACAGAGTTTCTTTACAAAAATCAAAATTGTTCATAATTTAAGAAGCAATGTAGCAAGTATCATTCAAAGTTACTTTCCAAACTAGTGTAGTGCATTTTTCTTTCAGTACAGTCAGTCAAAATTGGGCGAAGCATTAAATTTAATTTTTTTTGGCAAAAAGTGTAGTTTTCTTTGAAGTTAGGTTAGGTTATGTTGGTAGACCCTCGAGGGGACTCACTTAGATATCTGAATTGTCCATTGTGATACCACAAATTTTTGGAACGGTAACTGTGTTAAAACCTAGAGAAGCGCTGGGTGCTCACAACAAAGTTCCGCAGACAGCTGATGTCCACTCCGCAGAGCCCCTCGGGAGTGTTGAAGAAATGCGCACGGAGGTGCTTAAACCTTAATCTAGCGAATGCCGGGCAGTTGAGATTGAAGTTCTGAGATGATTCCACCTCGTCTTCCATGCAGCTGCGGCAGTAGGGATCCGTGACGATACTGAGTCGCATCGCGTTGGTTCCTATGGGACAATGTCCGGTCAGTATACCTATAAGAATCGGGAGCTGGCACTTAGCTAGCTGCAGTAACTCCCTTGACCGCCCGCGGTCCACAACCGGCCAGAAGGGCCTTGCAACTTTGCAAGTCGGGGGTTTTTCCCAGCGCTCGCTGAGCCTAGTGTCAGCCCATCTATCCAGGAGCAGACCGCAGATTGCCAACGGAACTCCTATGCCCTCCCTGTCCAAAGTGATGGCATTGAGGGTGCCCTGCCTAGCAAGTTCATCAGCCCGGAAATTTCCAATTATATCACTGTGCACTTAGACCCAGATGAGCTGGATCTGGTAGTATTCCGAGGCAGTTGAGAGAGAGGCCAGGCATTCCCGGACCAGTTTTGAACATACCATTAGCGATCCCATCGCCCAGATTGCCGCCTGGCTATCAGTGTATATATTTACCATCCTTGTCGATAATACATTGGTACATAGTCAATCGGCTGTCTCTTTTATAGCAGCCACCTCGGCCTGAAAAACGCTGCAGAGATCCGGAAGTCCGAACGTAAGATCTGCTAAGAGTTTCTGACAGTAGACACCTCCTCCAACTCTCCCTTCTAGCTTCGATCCGTCCGTGAATATGTTTATTGCACCTCTTCTACAGAGACTACTCTTCTCCCATTCGTCCCTTGGAGGGATGTGCGTGGAGAAAGATCCTTTTGGGGCCAGCCTCGGGTGAGTCCGGTCCATTTCTTTCGGTAGAAAGTCGAAGCTTTCGAGGATTGTCGAGTGGCCGTGCGCTGACTTGAAAGTGAACCCAGAGATTTTGAGCCTAAAGGCTGAGCGAACCGCCACTATTTTTCCCGCAATGTCGACAGGTGCGACATTAAGCATAGCTTCAAGCTAGAGCAATTGTTTATAAATTTAAGCGACAATTCACAGAAGCATTACTTAGAATTACATAAAGGGTACTCACGACACCTCGATTAAGAGAGTAAAAGAGTAAAGTGTAAAGAAAAATTTTACTTTTGCACTCAACCTTAACCTATGACCCTTATAGGTTAAGGATGATTAAAAATTTAAATTTTTAATCAAGGTATTTTGTTGTTGGAAAGTATTTTTCTTTACACTTTACTCTTTTACGCTCTTACTCAGGGTGTCGTGAGTAACCTTATAATAAAAAGAAAATGGAGAAAATGTAGAAATTTGTATCCCAAGGCGGCGATATGTATGTGCTGTCTTTGAAAAAAAATTTTCAAAAAAAATGTATTGACGAAACCACAATGATGCTTTTAAGCAAAAATGTAGGGCGTTATGATAAAAAAGAAACACGAAAATGTTGAGGTTCGTTTTAAGGTCAATGTTACTTTTTATTCAACGTTACCTCTAAGATTACCTTCAAAAGTAAAATTTTTGATTTTTTGCCTTTTTTAACCCAAAAACAGCATGTAATAAACTCTTGAAAAATAATTTTATATGGTTTTTTTCAGTTCCCGCGACTATGGAAATGCATATTGTTTTCAGGTCTAAAAAGGAATAAACAATTAAAGTCAAATAAATTTGAAGGTCATTTGAATGGTCAAGCTAATTATTTTACCGACCAAAATTGCTTTTTCTGCAGCCGGATTCCAGCATTCGCTATCGCTATCGCTAACACTCTAAAAATCTCAAAAATTCCAAACGCTAAAAATTATCCGAACTTTAGGCGATTTTTCTTAAATGTGATTCTGGCTTGTTCATCGCTAAAAATCTCCAAGGAAAATTCTAATACTT
>JAPVRG010293473.1:1348-15411 GCA_029783565.1 Rhagoletis cerasi
AAAATAGTTTTAAGTCTATTACTGCCAGCTTATATATTAAATTAGGCTGTGTGCAAAATTTGATTCAAACCGAAGGCCATCGTGCAGAAATTCACAATTTTTTGTTACATTTAATATGGAATCGCCGGATGTAGATGAATAAATGTGTGAAAAAGTACGTTCTTAACTGCTTTAGTTTAATGAAATTACTGTAATTCCTATACACTTTATAAAATTGATATACACTTACGCCCTTATTTCTAAAAGGAAATTAGATTTAGTGCCATTTTCTTAAGTAGCTTTTAAAATTTATTTATCCCTTAAACATATTTTTTGAGAATAAAATTTGTGTTTAATGAGAAAATAAACCTTAAAAGGTACTTGAGAAAAGGGCCTTTAAAAAGCTGTATAAAGTTAAATTTTCATAAAATTTTCGATTTATAAAGCACTTAAAGTTATCTTTATTTTTTATGAATTTCCCCTTAATTTTTTTCATACATTTTGCAGACTTTGTCATACTTCTTCACACTTTCATATTTTTGCGGCTATTTCTCCTATTCTACCGTACTTTTATTATTAAACTTCTGTGTTTTTTTGCTTATGGCTCCTGGCGAAATTCATATTTTTTACAGTTACTTAACCACAATCGTATCTTAACAAATGTACAACTATTCTGAAGGGCATATACATAAATATGTATGTACATACATCAGAATGCCCCGAATTTGCTGTATATCCAATCAAGTCATAAAATTTGGTACATTTTAAAACTTGCACAGTGGAAACAACACCAAACCCACCCATCTCATCGGGCCTGAGTAAAACTAAAATGTATATTGTTGTGTTGAAGTTTTGCTGGGAATTGTTCTACTCATATGGTTATACGAACATATGTATATATTTGTGTGCAGTATATGTTTTTAATCGCAAACTAGTTCGTCGGATTGTGTTCCTTGTATATTCATTGCCTGCGGTAAGTCACATGTGTACTATTAACAACGCGTATTGTAAAACTTTTGCTAGTCGCTTTTATTTTCTTTTTAAATATGTATGTATAAGTTAGATTTTATATTGAGTTTTAGATGTAACTCACTTGGTTTTGTACATACTTATGTACGTAACTTAATTTGATACTAAACTATTGCTTTGAGGTTTTTCTGAACATTGAACTCTTTGTATTTCTTTGGGGGTTTTGTTGCTGGTACATCCCTGAATATGCCATCTTCAATACTAACACAAGAAGTAAAGCTTAAGCAGAGTTTTGTTTTGATAAATAAAACAACACATTTACAAATTTCGAAAACTTGTATACGTTTTGTGCGTGATTTCCTTACGATGATTGAAAGAAAAAAATTCTTTGGAATAGGCAGAGCTAACTTAAGGATATTAAAATGAAAAACTTAAAGAAAGAAAACGCAAGTAACAAGTACGCAATGCTCTAATAATGGCAAACAAACACGGTCTTGGTTCACGCTTACAAACTTTGAGATGTTTGATTTTGCGGTCAGAAAAGATACTCATGACATTAGCAGAATAGAAGATTTTTTGTAAAACGAAACAAGTAAAGAAGTCTAAGGTCGGGTGAAACCGAACATTAAATACCCGGCGCACGTATTAAACATAGTTTTTTCTGAAACGTACCGTTACGTGGTAAACAGGGGTGGTTTTTCCCCATTTCAAACATTATCGATAATATGCTCAGTTAGACATTAAGAAATAATTTAGAAATCGATAAAGCGGTTACCGATATAAACTTAAGTAGTCATAAGTGGGCGCTGTCACGCCCATTTTCCTAAAGCCCACAAAAATATTATTTCTTGTTAAGAGATTGTTGTGAGTACCAACTTTGAGTAAATTACCGTCTCTAAATTTCGAAATATCGAAGTTTCCTATTTCTAAAATTTACCGTTACATGAAAAGAGGGCGTATTTTTAGCCCGCTTTCAACCGGCTTTCTTTTTGGTGTCAAGGGCATTAATTTTACTGAGTTTGATAGAAATTGATAAAACGATTACCGAGATATACATACGTAATCATAAGTGGGCGGTGCCACGCCCATTTTCTAAAAATTTGTTATAATCGTACTTCTTGCTAAGGAGTTATTGCATACAAAAATTTTGAGTAAATTAGCTTCAGTAGTTACCGATTTATCACAGATTTCGTATTTCTGTAAATTACCGTTATATGGATAGTGGGCATAGGTATTGTCCGATTTCAAAAATTTTCGACCATGTCCTATGCTAGAACAAAATTAACACTTGTGCCAAGTTTGGTAGAAATTGGTAAAGCGGTTACCGAGATATACATATAAATCCATAAGTGGGCGTGGCAACGCCCCTTTTTCCAAATGTATAATATTCCTATTTCCCGTTAATATATCATTGCATACATAAATTTTGTTACTCAAATATTCGCAGTTTTTGTTTTTCTGAAAATTACCGTTATATGGGAGGTGGGCGTGGTTATTGTCCCATTTCACCCATTTTCAATACCATCCATCTTTATCCCAATATAAGTATGCGTACCCAGTTTCGTTGAGATACCTAAATTTTTACTCGAGTTATTGTGCGGACGGATGGACGGAAGGACAGATAGTTCGATTTCTCTTTTCATTCTGAGCATTTTGGTATATACAGGGTGTTCCAGAAGTAAACTGCCAAATTTCAGGAGAAGGTAGGTGAGGAGGGGGAGTGGTGAGCACCCTAATAAGCAAAAAATTTTAGTTAAAAGTGTCACCGTTTTTGAAATATTGCAACTTTTTTAGATTAACTGCATCTACAAACAAGGCTATACTTTTAACAATAGCAACTTAAATTTAAATCTATTAAATATATTCTAGCGTGTCTCAGTCCTTTACCCACAAAAGCGGCTACAACTTTTTTTTTCTATTCGAAATAGTAAGACCGGCACCTTGCTGAAATCTGTATTAAATTAGCAATTTTTTAAAGTAATGTGCAGTTATAGCTCAAGACATTTTTTTTGCACGACAGATAGTCAAAGTTGGGGAAGAAAATATCAAAAAGTTAAAAATCCCACTATAGTCATAATTTTATAATGGTTTCTTAATATATTTTAACTACATTGCAATTGAGTATGGATGAGCAACTGTATTTTACATACAAAATTTTCTAAGTATAGCCTTGTTTTTAGATGCAGTTAAAGAAAATACATGAAAAGGCAAGATTTTTTTTAAGTTTAAAAAAAGTTAAATTTTTCGAAAACGGTGACACTTTTACCTGAAAAATTTTTCCTTTTCTTGTATGCAGGGTGTTTTAAAAATTACCAAATTTAAATAAAGGGTGTTTTGTTTAGACGTGTGGTTTTCAATGAGGCAATACTTTTTTCGGAGTTGGTCTTTTTGACAGCTGTTACTTGATTTATACACAGTTATGTTTGTCATTTCATAACGAAGAGACTTACTCCGGAACAACGTTTGCAAATCGTGCAAATTTATTACCAATAAATATTCGGCCGACATAATCACCCAGCAGAGTCAGTAATTCGAGCAACCATGAATCGGTTTCGCACCACGTTTACTCCAGTGGATAATGCACATCCTCAGAGATGCCGTACAGTGCGCACCGAAGACGCTATTGCTGCTGTGGAGCAGAGTATCGAAGAAGACCCGAATGAGTCCATCCGCCATCGCGCGCAACAATTGGAGCTTTGCCCATCCACTTTATGGAAGATTTTGTGGAAGGATCTTGGTTTTCGGGCTTACAAAATCCAACTCGTACAAGAATTGAAGCCGAACGACCATCAAGCGCGTCGCACGTCGGTGAATGGACCCAAAACGAGATGGCCACCGATCCCGATTTTCACGAAAAAGTTTTGTTCAGTGACGAAGCTCACTTTTGGTTTAATGCGTACGTTAGTAAAAAAAAATTGTCGCATTTGGAGTGATGATAATCGATTAAGCCATTGCTGAGACGCCGTTACAGCCTCAAAAAGTCACTGTTTGGTGTGCTCTATGGACAGAGGGAGTCATTGGTCCATATTTCTTCAAAAATGAAGCCGACGATTTAATGACGAAATAATCAATTTATTGAAGAAAACTTTTGGTGAGCGCATTATCTCGCTGGACTATATTTTGTGGGGTTATGTGAAGTCGCTTGTCTACGCAGATAAGCCCGAGACGATTGACGCCTTGGAAGAGAATATTCGGCACGTTATTGCTGACATACGGCCCCGAAGTGGTCGAAAATTGGGCCTCTCGGCTGGAATTTATTCGAGCCAGCCGCGGCGGTCACTTGCCTGAAATCATTTTTAAAACATAATGGCAAATCCTTATCTTTATAAAAAAGCTAAATTCTTGGCCATAACATTAAACTATATGCGTTTTATTTCTTCTTGAAAACCACATGTCTAAAAAAACACCCTTTATGTAAAAAGCAGATCTATAGGCTAAAAATGTTTCGGGATTTTGTTATGGATGGAGTAAACTTTCATTTACTTTTGGCCTTTCGTTTCTAAACCGGATTATGAAAAGTTTTATTACTGGGTCAAAGACTTCTCTCATTTTTTGGAAGAACATCGTAGCTTAAATAAATTAAGCAACAACAAAAAAACTTGTATAGTACTTAGATGGATTTTCTCACACAAAAAATAAAATAAAAAAGGATAGTTAAATTAAAATCAAAAATCGAAATAAATTGAATTTATATAAAGTATAATACGAGTAACAGCTGAAAAGTCATTAAGAGTAAGTAATGTTTGAACTCATAAGAGAATTGAATAGATACACATGCAAATAAATTAGTGTACACTAGTGAATCAAAATATTGTGATAAACGATTCCCGTGTGTTTTTAGTAGTAACTAGTATCCAAGTGTAAGCGCCAAATATTTATTTATTTTTAATATTCAGTTCGTTTCAGAACTATTATTTAATACAATAAAATATTTCACATTGCAAGAAAAAAATTCTAAATTCGTTTAAATAAGCTCATGCCAGATATATGGTTAGTGGTGCGCTCACTGGCTTCCTTGAAATTCCATCTGCTATTTAAGGGCGGCTTAAAACTGTAGGGTACAACATTTGTGTGGCAATATTTACAAAAATTATCATCCCACTTGATTGTTTTTATTTTATTTGGAATGTGAATATATTTATGCACTGATGTGAGCATTTACACGTATGTACGTATGTACTAATATATATGTATGTGTATAGTAAATGTATAAATGCATGTGCATATATAAATGATAATGCGAATATAAATTACGTCCGCATAGTGCAACCATTGCTCATAAATTTCGAGTTCATGTGGCAAACCTTTGGCAGTAATCTGCTATCAAACCAATGACACCGACTGTGGCTCAGCTGTTATATGCAACTCGTAATTTACCGTTCAATCACGTGTTTGCATGAACAGCAAGCACATGCAACAGTTTTTTTACGAGCACATAACTATGTAGACTTTATTGTTCTGTACTAAAGTCGCTTTAATGCTCCCTGTCGGATGTGGATGTTTAAGTTTAACTGGCAGTTATAACCGCAGCGATGGCACTCTTGCGCGTTTTGTGCCATAAAACCTCTTGCAAAATGCTGTAGCAGTAATCGACGTATGCATATAAGTTCTGGTGCTATTCGACCTTAGCTTAGTTTAAAATTCATATTTTTTAGCAAATGTAAATTTTATTTTGTTTCCACGAATTTGATATACTAGAAATGCATTCATACACGAGTGCATATGCACGTACGTGGACACGTATTTCAGTACAAAACCTTCCCAATCACCTTGTTTCGCTTACACAAGTAATTTATTTGTATTTCCTCTTCAGCAGATATTTCTTAGAGCCACAACTGTGGTCCCTTTTAATCTGAAGCTTTTGAACTTCCTCCGTTGTACTCATATTACATACGTGGGTCGCAAACTCCCACCACGTCGTATGAGTAACCACTGCTCGCAGTGCACATCATACGCAGCAGGACACAGTTTTACCAAAAATACATATGTGTATGTACGTACACTCGAACACATATCGCTCTCAATTTGGTCATCAGCGATTTGTAGTCGGCATTGTCATTGTCATAATCGTCATGATCATCGTTGCTGTGGGATTGTGGGCAGCACAGTTGCATCGCCATCTTTGTGGTTTTTATTACATTTTGGTATGCCAATGGATTTGGTTGCGGCCGGAGGGCTTCTGACTCTCACGCATCCTTATAAAATACACTTTTGCATCAATATGCAGTCAGTTACCTATGTAGGTGTGTGCGTGTGTTCAAGTGTGTGGTGTATACACATCAATGCTTCTAAAGTGCCAAGCGCCTGCAACCAAAATATTGCATTGCCCGAAATCGCACGCTCTGCATTCCATTCGAATGCCAATTTGTTCAAGTGCTCTCAAGTCCATTGCCAAATGTTGCATGCTTGGCTGAGTTGTAGTTAGTTTGTGGGCTGTACATATTGTTAAGTACTGTACAACAACTCTGCCCTAAGCTCAGAATGAAGTATACTCGAGTGCTCTGTTAGTTACTTGCTTTTAAGTGTAATTAGTTTTCCTTAACCCTTTTTGCGAGTAGGTATTCCTTTGTGAAATACCCTCGAGCAAAGTTATATAGGTTTGCTTTCCGAGTTCAACCAAACTAAGTTCGAATTTGAGGAATTAAAATAGAGCTGATTGACTTCAAAGGTCGTTTGAGTTACATTTGAGGCTTTGAATATTTGTTTGTTCAAGTGGTTTCGGAAGCTTTGCAAAGCAAAAGCGAAAACAAGCAGATTTTTGGCACAAGTGCATCTTTCGTTGTTTTTTAATTCAGATACCTATTTACAAAATATACAAATGCTTTAAGCTTTCTAAATAATGTTCAAATAAAAGACATTACACATGTAGTCTTATTACAAAAATACGTATTTTAAAAGATTTTATGTTTTTTGATTAAATCCTTTTGGAACTCAATCTTAGGAAGTATAACATCTTTGTGAGTATCTTACTTCTTACTAATATTTTAAATGTGAAGGTTTTTATGTTTGGATGTTTGTTACTCAATCACGAAAACACGGTTCAAAATATTGGGATGAAATTTGGCACGTATGTAGACAGCTTATTTCCTGGGTTAATTTTTATCCCGAAAAACATTGTGGCTTTCGGAAAAGAGGGCGTGGCAGGGACCGATCTACTCGAACCACTTTCGCCTGTGTTTCTTAACAAAATTGAATGATTTTATTACAGTTCGAAAGTTGTGTAGAAGGAGAAGTGAAGTATATTAGTGTTTTTCCGCTAGGTGAACCAGTGACCAATCTATTCGAAAAAATCGTATTTACGGTCCGATTTGCTTGAAATTTGACACGATAGCTTATTGCCTGGATTATCATATATGATACTTTTGTCCGTTAGGTGGACCAAGGACCATGGACCAATCTATTCAAAAATATTGTACTTATGGTCCGAGTAGCTCAGAAATTAAATAAAAATCAGAAATAACTGTTACAAGTTGAGTATTTAAATAAAAATCCAAAACAATTGTTATTTTTTAAGGGTTTATTAAATAAATGTCTCAGAATAACTGTTCAAAGTCAAAAGTCAAAAATAGAAACTGTAACTGTTAAGTTCCCTTGTTCTAAGATTATTGTAGATAACACAGGCCGACATAAAATTTTACCAGAAATCATAGTATACTTTCGCGAGAATTTTCGACGTGCTGAATGTAAACTCACGGTAATAAACCCACTGGTGGCTCAGGTTTTCGAGATAGTTTAACTTAATAGTGTAGAAAACGCGATTTTGGCCTATAGTATTCTTTTTAAAAAAAATGTTTAATTTTATAAGGGATAAAGATGTATTTATTTATTTAATTATTTATTTATTTATTATAAGTCATATGTAACAAAGTGTTCACTTACAGACTATATAAATAAATAAAGTTACCAAACACCGAGATACCGAGTACCAAGCTTGGTGTGAAGACTCCTAATGCTCAAACTACGAAGTATTAGCTAAAACTAAAATTAGTATTTTAAAATCTAGAAGTAAATGTATTTTACGCTTTAGTATATCTGATTCAAACTATGAAAATTCACTTAGGAATAATTTATAATATTTAGACTTAGAGGAAAATAAATCAAAGGCCATAGAACTTGAGAGGAAATTAAGTTCTCTTAATGCTCTAAAATAGGCGCATTGGCAGCATATATACTTCTAACTTGTTTAAAGAAAGACAGCGTTGGGGATGTGAAAATGTATACATTCTAGAAGAAAGGGACAATCAATTCTCCTATTAATGACATCAAAGATAAAAGAGAGGAATAGAATAGCTCCCTTGCAGTTTAAGGATCTAATGTTGATTAGCCCACATCTGGCACTATTCGATGGCATTGGATCAACATAATTCAAGGATCATAGAGCGAAGCGTACAAACATTTTTTGGACACGCCCAAGTCTTTTTTTATAACAATCAAAATAAGATCTCCAAATAAAGACCGCATTTTCAAGTTTAGAACGAACTAGAGACGTGTACCAAAGCTTCATAGTATACGGATCACTAAAATCAGAGCTAGGGCGGCAAATAAAAGCAAGCATAGCGTGGGATTTTGCGATTATACTATTGATGTGGCTTAGAAATAAGAATTTTGAGTCAAAAATATTATCCAGACCAGAGATCTCGTTTACGGTAGAAAGACGAGAGTTGCCAATAGAATAGGAAGATGGGATAGGGGTACGAAATTTTGAGAAAAAAACATGGAAACATTTACTTATACTCAGTTGTAGACCTTTTTTGTTACACCACAGCGTAACGTTGTTACTAATTTCAATCTGGATCTTAATCGAATCAAACTTACTGCGAATGGTAAAATAGTAAAGTAGATCTTTAAATCATTCGCATATATAGGAAGTTGGGGTGGGTAAAGTATTCAAAATTGTCATTTATAAAAATAGCAAAGAGTAGCGGGCCTAAAATACTAGCTTTAGGAACACCCGACGAAGCTTTAAAAGAATATGAGGGCATATTATTATCGACAAGGACTACACAGTTACCAAGAGAAAGATACGGTTTCATCCAAGATAAAAAAGTTGTTTGAAAACCAAGACAACCAAGTAGTGACTAACTTCGCCAAATGCCTTAGAAAAGTCAGTACAGATAATGGTCATTAAAGGCAAACGTGGAAAACTCAGAACCGACGGCTGGATTAGTGACTGTGGGCGGACCTGTCATGAAGCCATGCTGTTTGTCATACATTAGCCGCTTGACTGAAAAATATATCTGCTGCCTGGCTATTCAAAAAGTTTAGAAACAGTCGACAGTTTAAAAATAGGCCTGTAGTTAGCTCTGTCATTCCTTAACTTTCCAAGCATCGATAAACACAGCCATTTCCAGCGATCTATTAAGAATTATCAATAACGGATAAGCCAATGCGGAACAGTTTTTAAAAAGGAAAGATTAGAGCACAACGTCGAGCGACAAAGAAAAGGAGCCAAAATTAATTGAGAAAGTGGCAGCAGGAATAAAATCACCAGGAGGTTCAAACCAGAGTTGTTGCGAATATTCGCATTCGAAACCGCGGAGCTTCCGTATTCATTTTAACATACGCATTTGCTTTCGTATTCGCAAAAATCAAAGCAAGTGCACTGATAAAACGTATACCTGGCAAAAAAAATGAAACACTGTAGCCATATTTTTTCTGTGGAGATGCGACGTTAGGTCGTGTTACCCAGATGCCTCCTACATCTCGTAAATAACCACTTTTTTTGTTTTTGTGATAATTTTCAAAATTAGCACAGAGAAGAAAAGATAAAACGAAATGTGAAAAACTTGTCAGCCAAGTTCACAAATTAAGTAAATTTAAAAAGCGATCTTGCCATGATGCTAGATTCTTCAAGTGAAAATGAAAATCTGGGAAATATATCCGACATTAGCAGTCCCGATGCTATTCTCAAAAATTAATTATTCTTGTACCGCAATAAGAAAGGAACAAATATAATTGAAAGTCCTCTGAACTAGTGGAGTATCAATGGAAATGATATTTGTCGACTCCACCAGCAAGTATTCCAAACGAGCGGTTATTTAGTGACGCAGGTTTGATTTACGACCCTTTAACAAATAGGCTGGAACCTGAAAAGGCAGCAGCATAACTTCTTTTTAAATATAATGCTCCTATTTTTAATTTAAAGTACTAAATAAAATAAACATTATTAAAATTTACTAACTTTTTCGTTTTTCCATTTACCTAATTTACCTAAATAAATTATTTCTTAAAAATACTTGGTATCCGCATCCGCGGATATTAGCTCTTAGACATCCGCATCCACATTCGTATCCGCAGATGTCTGTAATTCTACATTCGCAACATCCCTAGTTCAAACGACGGCACGAAATTTGAACTGAAAAAAAACAGCAATGGGATTGGCAGCCTCCTGCGAGGATCATGCATGGGTTCCATTTTAATAGACTTCAGAGAGAATACTTGAGCATTTTTTTGGACTACCGAAACGCCAAAAAGCCTTGGGATTTAACTTCTTTCGTGGGGTAGATATTGGGTTATTAGATTTTAATGAGATAAGGAGGTACTTTGGATCAATATCAAACGATATATCATACTTTGAAATCAAGTCATAAATAAAAAAAGTCGACTTTGGCTTTTTTAAGGACTTGCCCATGAGCAGTTTGTTGCAGTTACGGTATGCACCTTATTCGCTGCGCAAAGCTGTATGTTGCATTTGACTGCATAAAACAGCTACCTAAATTTATATTAAGTACCTTCACGAATCATACATCTTAATCTCGATTTTTTTACTCCTTTTCCTCAGCTGCATTTCGGTTTGTCAACTCGATGGGAGATACTGCTCCTACATAAAACGAAAATATTTTGCCAAATGTTTCTCAGATGACAAATAAATTTTTAATATCAAATTTTGAAAAAAAAAATTTAATTGAGAAACGTGTACCACGTTGCAAATTTATCACTTACAGATGGCAGCTGGTCGAGTCCAATGCCATCAAAAAACTGCGTGTTCCCAGCAACATTAATAGAAATTTTTTAATTTTTCAACACAAATGCGAGTTTACAAAATTCTATCCGATTCATTTTCTTTTTACCAATGCGAAATATTCTTGCAGTGCTCTGTGCTTTGAATATCAATTGAGCGCCTGCAAACCAGCAGTCTTTTTCACTGCTAAGCGGCTTAAGTTTGCATGCCGCCAAATTTCTATATCATGGAAGGATCACGCGCACGAACCAGCCAGCATCTGCATGTAGATAGAAGCCCTGAAAAAACACACAGCGCATTGTGGTAGCAACAAAACCTGAGTTTCGCATTGGACCATCGCAGTGAATTCGAAATATGCAACCATTGTGCGCACACTCATCGAATACGGTTGCAAAGTCATATAGAAAAACCATTTAAATAGAATTTTCGGCAGAATTTTTATTGTGAGTTTTAAAGAGGATTTGGGGTTGTCTGGCTGCCGTCATTACAATCATTTCTCCACAAGGTGAACGAAATTGAATTATTCCTTCCAAACAGGGGGGCGAAAGTAATAAAAACGCAAACGAAATGTTGGCAGCCGGGGCGTGCTGACGCCGACAATGTTTGTCCGCTTGAATATATGTACTTAAAAGCGACACTTTTTATTTATTCCCATGCGCACGCGTTGTTAGTCGTATATGGAAATTTAATTTTGGGTGTACGTATGTATTAATGTATGGCTGTGTGGCCATGTGAATCTCAGTGGTGACTGTTGAGTTTGTATGCTAAGCACATAAACTAAATTAAAAGCTTAAACAATTTACTGTAATGGACATGCCACAAAATTAGTTTAGAGATTAACTTTGCGGTGTACAAATATACGTGAAAGCTTACTATATAGATACTTACGTCGATACACAAGTGTATTTAAATGTAAGTAAATAAATGACAATATAAGAGTTATACTCGTATTAGTAGTAACTAAGTATTTAGATATACATAAGTGTAGGTGAGAATATTTGTCCATTTCTATGGTTTACTGTACTATATTGGCTGCACGTATATGCATATACACAAACATGCATACATATGTATAGCCAACGTTGCCCATAATACGGCTCGCTTTTCTAAAGTATATTGCAGCACAACATCGTGGCAGCCGTTTTTGCATCGCGCACATCTCGTTCGACCTCTTTATAGTAGGTTTAACAAAATATAAAAAGTTAATACCTAACCTTTTCCGCGTTTCTGATGAAATAATGATACAATTGTAAGCAAACAATTCTTTATGACATGGTAAAAGAATAATCTCAAACAAAGAAGAAGGCAAGAAACGTGGACACGTGGAAATTTCGTTATTACCAAAGAACGGATTAAATAATATCGAATGCGGAGGTTGTTTGCCCTGGACCAACGATACGTTTTCTTTACATTTGAGTTTAAATGGTTAATGTAAAAGTCTAAAAAAATGCATCTTGAACTTAGAACTAAGGGCAAGGAGCAGTTTCTCGGCCGGTTCTTTCCAGCAGGTACCGCGGTGGGGCAGAACAGGGCGTGCCAGGCCTGGCCAATTCATCGGACTCCTAATTAAGAACTGTAAAAGATAAACAGTTTTACATTAAATAATCGTTTTCTAAATGTATCTGTGTCCTAACTATGATAATAATAATGGATTGGAAGCTTACACAATATAATAGTGTTTATTTACAATGTTGCAATTTATTCACAAACATATTTCAAACACAATGAAGTAATTCCTTATACTATATGTGTATTGTGTACACTAGTTGGGTAGCTGGCAAGGCCTAGTCTTCAGTCTACCTTTGTGTACGGCAGGCGGAAAGACCCAGTTTCCGCTCCACATAGTGGACAAGCTGTTCAGAAAGACCGCGATTCCGATCCATGTCCCCATGATCATTATTTTGGTATGTGGGGCGGGCGGAAAGGCCTAGTTTCCGTTCAGCACTGGGGACGAGCTGTTCGGCATGGTCGGAAAGGCCGAGTTTCCGATCCATGCTTCGTCTTACGCGGCCATGAAAATATACGAGGCCGTTACAGTTGTTTGAAACAAGTACTAAGCAGTCATATATATTGTGTAACTTTTCCCGTTCGCGGTTAAAGAAATTACTTTTTTAGTTGACTGGTTAAGCAAAGTTTTTTTATTATAAAAAGCGATTCAGATGTGTCGAAAAGTTTGATTTACAAATACCCAACACAATAAGTTGAAAATGTCTCGAGGGCCTTATGGGAATACAAAAATTTATCTCACTCAGTAAGAAGCGACTACTGACCATCCCGTTCATTAGTTTAATTAATTAAGAAAATAACCCAAAGCATCTCTCTACGACTCTGAAGCGTCGGCAAATTATTAAGCTTCAGACGGTCAGTGTAGGGTGGGAGATTTTTCGACGAGTCCCAAGGTAAATTTTTTAGGGCAAATAAAAGCAACTGTTTTTGCACTGATTCGAGCCTGTCACTATGAATTTGATAACTAGGATTCCATACCATAGATGCATATTCCAAAATCGGTCTTACTAAAGAGCTTTAGTGAAATAAGGATCGTTGAACTCCTTGGCCCAACGCTGAAGGAAAGCCAACGCTCCTCTAGCTCTAAACACGCAGGAGTTTATGTGAGACTTGAATTCTAGTCTGGCATCCATAGTTACACCTAGGTCAATGAAATTGATTACTTGCTCAACATTGTGGCCAGATATCATATAAGAATATGTATAGAACGATTTTCTAGAGAAGGACATGAATTTACACTTTTTGAGGGACATGGAATTTGCTTCACACCGTAGTCATTTGTTATTTAGCTCAATTATCTATTTTCTCAATTATATATTTTTTATAAAGTGCCAACGTTAAATAAATATACTTAGGGCCGATTTCATAATAAAATTAAAGAATCTTTTAAAATTTAAAGGATACTTTATTTTGCCGATGGATTTCATAAAGCCACTTTAAAGATAGGGGTGCCTTCAAAAGGCACTGTACATTTAAAAGGCACTTTAACTAAAAGGGAACTTTTGCAAAAGGAACTTTAAGAGTTTCATTATGAAATCGGCCCTTACATTCGTTAGATGAAAGAAAATGCTCAGCACCATCAACAAATAAAACTTGCCAAAAATCAGCAGTATTTAGTAGACACTTTAAACTTGTACTTAAAGTACAA
>JAPVRG010293487.1:11790-23662 GCA_029783565.1 Rhagoletis cerasi
ATAAAGGCGTAAGCTTGTGCGATCTGAAATTCTTTGTTCAAAATAATTTGATAGGTCTTAAATTGTCTACGCGTCGTCATTAAAGCGTCGACAATTTTGAATTGACGACACTGAATTGACGACGGGTAGACAGTCGTGTAGTCGACACCATGAAGTCTACACCGCACATCACTGATTGTCGGTGACAATTCGACAGTTTGGTGGAAGTTTTGTTTCATAAAAATAATTGTCACCACCGTTTCGATTCCATGACAAATTCAATTTAAGGAGTGACAAAATTGTCGTTGTCGGGTTTTAAAAGTGTCGTTGATAAAATTGTCGCCAATCATATGAAATTTATATGTAATTGATATAGTATGTATAATAATAGCATTTCCATTACAATATTTTTTTTGTAAATATTCAAATTATTGCAAAGTAATGAAAAGCGCGCAATTACCATATAAAAAATGTACAAAATTATTCAGTGAAAACTTTCCGACGGAGGTATTTAGTTTTGTCGCCATTGTCGCGAAAATTTTGTCAGAGTGACAACTGTCAGCACCATTTTCAGACAATTGCCGACAATATTCAAGTTTATCAATGTCGCCTTCCAAAAATTGTCACAGTTGCCTACAGGCGTCTACGAAACAGTAAAAATGTCGCCGACAATTCTGGCTCTGAAATTTTCCGGAATAATCGGCAATTGATGCACCTGTCACCCTTAAGAAATAGGCCCCAGGTGATAAAAATTATTACCGCAAAATATGGACCCAATAGCTGGCGCTGGAGTCAAAATTTTTAGAAACGCCGTATTTGTGGTCTGCTTCGGCTCTATGTTTATGTTATATGAAATTACTTTTAAGATGGCGAAATGAAGGGTGGGGTAAAGTATGCATACAGGTTAGGGTAGGTTACTCCATCCCGCGTTGAGCAACACATAGACCGGTAGGTCGCTAACATTGACAGTTTGAGTTGGATTTTAGGCGTTAAAGTAGAAATCATAAAGGATGTCAACGCCTTTTGCGAATTTTAGTGACAGGCTCCTATGTATAAAAAGAAGCGCAAAATTTTGTAAGCGCCCATTTGTGTCACGCCCGCTTACACCCTAAATGCGATTTTGAATCTACCTCCGCTGGACTGAATTGCTCTGGCAGCCGTTATTGCAGCAGTAAGACTTAAAGAAACCACTTCAGGGATTCTCTGCCCGTTAAGATATCCTAGGCACATCAGCGGGTCCCGGGTATATCAAGGAGAAGGAGGCAGCATGGAATCTCGCTCAGAGACCCAGATATAATAAACGAATCTTAATCTTCTGTGGCAGACAGATAGCCCTCAAAGATTTACACTCGCACATACATATTGCGACTTCCCTTACTAAATGCCGTACTTCTCTGATCGAGGTGGCCCAGATTTATAGAACCTTGCATCCTGGATATTAAGAGAAAAATTATTACCGCAAAATATGGAAAGATTCGACCACATCTTGCCAAGAAAGAACACGGTAAGTAAATATATCAACGGTACCATTTGAATAATATTTAAGATATCACACGGCTCATTTAGGCAATGAATGGTAAAACTCTTACGTCCTGTGATACAGCGAGGATACTTGGTCCTACTGCATATAACAGAAAATGCACATCTGTGCTCTTCAATTTCCTCTGAGGACTAGAGGTTGACGCATCGGGCCAATGTTGTTGTTAAAAGACCACAGAAGAAGATTACGCACGCTTGGAAAACCATTTAATGGAATCCTTGCAGCGATTTCACGGTGGAAAAAAGAGCATGTGTGAGGGAGGTTCTGCTCTTCCGTCATTTCAACCAAAACTAAGAATTTTTACTTTACAAACCGTTTTTGCATTTCAGCGCTATTTTTGCATTAGCTAACGCAAAAGCTCTTATCAGGCGTCGCGAAGCAAGCGGGCATTTGCTGGTACTAAATGAAGCAATCACTGCGCTTATACTGCTCCTTTGAGTTTCAAAGCTCCACATTAATGAAAAAAAAACAAAAATTTAACTACTCCTTTGTTTTCTAAAGCACCAAAGTCACTGATTATAGCGTGCAACGAATAGCACTAAGGTATGAAAATTGTAGGCAAGTATATGCTTGTACATTTGTACGTACATACGTAATACGTTTATTATTATTTTGCTACCTTGATAAGCCGAGACTGGTCTCGATTTAGTCGTGCGCAAGCGTTCAATGCAATAAAGTATTTTATTAGCTGCTATTTGGTGTAAGATTAAGTATTCATATCAGACGCAGCAGGATATACTTGTCGACAGAGATACAAAGTGTTTAAAATAGTTCGACACATGCCGCCGGTGTAAGCAGTTCGGATTTTTCATCGGTAATTAAAAAACCAATTGCTGAAATTCGGGAAGAAATTATTCAGCTAACAACCGACAAGTTTCACTTAATAATTGGCACGTGACGAAAGGCGAATATTTAGTGGGCGTAGAAAAATTGTGGAAACTGTTTGAAAGCGTGAAAAATGACAACAGCGATAGCAAAAGGTAATGAAAAGAACTAAATAAATCGAAATATGTATGCATGTATCTTAGTGTGTACGTACAAAATATGAAATGCAATAGTTCAGAATACTATTGGAAAATATTTATATAAAACAATTATGTCAGTAATGGAGATTTCTGTTTGCATATAGAGTCACTCAAAGAAGTATTCAGATGGTGATTTTTTTTTAAATATTTGCAATGTTTTTCAAGTTAAATGCTGTTTGAGTTAGTTTATTATAAAAATATTTTTCATGTTACGTATAACCAAAACCATATAAAACAAGGTTTCAAAAGAGTTTTAAGAAAGTTTTCTGGTATGCAGTTTTATAGCCCACTTTGATTTTTAATAATTTTTTGTTGCTGACAGTCTTATGCACTTTTTCTCTTACAAGTAATTTAACGATTAATTTCTTATGAAAAAAAAAATGCGCCAGACCGTTCACAAAAAAAAACTTTAAAAAATTAACGCCGGTTTTATAAATTGCACTTTTTATATGGAATCAACCTTAAAAGGCCAATGGAAAAAATTAAACAAACAAATCTTAAATTAAATAAAATTTTGCTGAAGGTTTGTTGAATTTTTCTAAATTTTGAAACTTTGATTTACATATATTTGGGTTAGATCCCAGGGCACCTGAGCTCGAAATAATTCACTATCGGATAAAAAACATGCAGTAAAATTCAATGTTTCGTTAATTTTTTTTTTATGAAGTGCTATAAGCAGGAAAATATGTTACTCATACGCCATGTATCCAGGCGTTTGATCAAACCTAATAGGAAACTAATAACTATTGCTTACGCGAAATTTAACGCATCTAGCGGAAGTAACCGCCAACTGAAAACTGACTTTTAAAAATATTCTGTAAAACATATACATATAAAACCAGCACTTCGACTTCAACTGCTACCTGTAAAAGTGCCGCCTAACCATGCAAGCAGATACACATTAGACTGGTCCAGGAAATCCTTTTTTTCAATATTATTCAGTGCTCACGCAAATTTGTGTTCCTTTTACTAAAAAATGAAAGTACATAACTTGATTTAAAAAATAATAATACATTTAGAGGTCGCTCAAGTCCATTTTTATTTTGCTTAAAATTACTCGTCCTTCAATCCGTGCGCACGCGAAATTCCTCTGAAAGTTTAAGTTTTTTAAGATCTTATAATATGCTTTCGAGGCTGCTAAATATACTAGGGGAGTTATTTTTTCGATCCGGCTCTTATTTTTTTAGATAATACGAATATATAATAAAAAGAACGAGAAAAAAACCCGAAATATACCAACACCAACAAATATAAATAGGCAATCATGTTTTCTTTACACCCCTTTTACGGCTATGCTAGACTTCTAAGGTATAAACAATTATAAATCATTAGAAATGTATTTTGATGCTGATGTGCAGACAATTTTTAAAATTTCAAATTAGTTTAAAATAGAGCGAAAAAATAAATTCAAAAGTCACACCAATACCAATGCCATAACTGTACATGGTTGGGGCGGAAATACCTCCTAAATGTATGCTTTATTATTGATAGTGAAATGCGAAGCAGCATTGTAAGAACAATTTAGATTGAAATTAATGCAACCTTGAAGGAAAAGTTGAATATGGAGATGAAGAAAGCAATAAAGGAAAAGATGAAAATAATAAAGATTCAAAAAGATAAAGCAAAGAAGAAGGTAAATTCAAATATTTGATATAATGGCAAAGGAGGGTGTGAATATATAGATGCAGAAAAGAATGAACATAAAGATTCGGATGGAGGTAAAGGAAAATGTAAAGATAAAGATAAAGATGAAAAGATAAATATAAAGATAAACCTAAAGATCAAAATAAAAATGAAAAAACGAGACAAAGGTAGAAATAGAGAAAGTGATAGAGAAAAAGATGAGGCAGAGAAAAGGAACTGAATATGTTGTGTTATGCTATATTATGATGTGTCATGTGATATTATGTTTATGTTATGTTATGTTATGTTATGTCATGTCATGTTATTTTGTGTTATATTATATTATGCTATGCTATGTTATATTATGTTATGTTATGTTAAGTTATGTTTTGTCATGTTATGTACGTTGGTTAACGCATTTCACCTCAACTCCCCACAGCTCACGTTAAATCACCTCACTTCATTTCAACTCACTTCCCCTTAACTTAAATGAACTCACCTCAACTCCACATTCATACTCACCTCACCCAAATTCACCACACCTCAACTCACCACACCTCAACTCTACACATCTGTTAACCTCACTACACCTGAATTCACCACACCCAGTTTCACCACATTACATGATATCACTTGATATGGCATCAATGGCAACATCATTTGGCATAGCGTGACATGACATCCTTTCACATCAGGTCACATTACATTACCTGATATTTCGCCACAATTAGGCTAGAGGCGCAATAGGTCACAACTTCGCTCATCTACGTAAAATAAAAAAAAATTAAATAAAATAAAATAAAATAAAATAAAATAAAACAAAATAGAATAAAATAATATAAAATATAATAAAATAAAACAAAATAAAATAAAATAAATTAAAATAAATTAAAATAAACTGAAATGAAATAAAATAAAATGAAATAAAATCAAATAAAAATAAAATCAAGTAAAATGAAATGAACTGAAATGAAATAAAATAAAATCTAACAAAGTAAGTAATATAACACGAAATAAAAATAAAATATTTTAATGGATTTTCAGCTTTTTTTGATCTATCAGGTTTAAGTGCAAATAAAAGACTTTTTTATTTCACCATCCGGCCCATGGTGATAGATCAAAAAAAGCTGAAAAATCCAATAAAATAAAGAAATTAAATTGATCGGAATTATACTATTAAAAATGAAATAAATAAAAAAAATAAAATCAAAAAACAATAATAAAACAAAGAGAACCAAAATAAACAAGAATATAATTTAATCTTACATAAGAATGCTGACCGTTGTGGTGGTTGAATTTCAACCACTGGGCGAACATTAGTAATTTTTAAACAGTAAATGTCAGAGATTGTTCATTCGGGCGATGATAACGATTCCAGTTCTGTTTTAAGTGTTTTATTTAAAATTAAAAGAAAGGTATAGATGATTCACCCTTTAGCATACGAGTACGTCGAATATTGCGCGTGCGAGAAGTATTGTTACATCGTGTAGTAATCTCAGTGCAAATTTTTTAGCGAAACTTTAACTGCAAGTTGTGTCGAATTTCAGTTGTCAGCTGGGTACATAAATACACCAAGTCACCCCAATTGGAATTCATTGGTCAGTCTAAAAAGTGTTAAGTGATAAGTTATTTGTAAGAAGCTTATTATAAGCAATAAAATAATTACACTGATTACACTGTTTTACGGTCAAACAAAGCAAAAGTGGCAATTCTATTTTTAGGGTGCATTTATGTATGTACATATTTAGATAGCTGATTCGGGATTTACGCCTTGTTTTCTCAGATTGGCCTTAATAAGTTTATTACAAATAAGTTATTACTGAGCTTCTTGGGATTGAATAATGAACTTTAATTGGGACGAGTTTGTTTATAAAAGCGGTTAAAAAAAGTGCTTTCGTAGACCTGTGTTATAATCAGTCAAGCTTGCTGTAATGACTTTGTTTATCTTTCGTGGATGAAAATCTTATCGCATGTTTTGTCCGCACGTATGAAAGGAATTATAAAACAGCGCCTACACATGTTTGAAAACAAACACGCACATTTGTAAATGTATTATTTTCTTACAGCCCCAAATTATTTCTGCGTAACAGACTCAAACTTTGATAAGTCATGGACGTTTTAAATAAAAGATTTTTAATTTCCGCAAAAAAAACGTTTTGCTTTTAATATAATCTCCTATTACTTTTAGTGAAGCGTTTTTCCAATTTTTGTATCCCTTCAAAATAATATATTTTCTCAAGGTCCTCAAAATAGGCATTTGTTTTAGTGATGACCTCTTTATTCGACCCGACTACCGGGCCACGTCTTTAAATTCGGAAACAGAATGCAATTTAGCTATTTTCGTGGAGCACTTTTTTCTTCGACAAATGCAGTCGTTTTTGCTTCAAATCAAAGTAGTATCTGTCCAACAGCTCTGAGTAGTATACACAATGGCCGTTTTATACTTTTCAAGGTAATCGATGTGCGTGACACCGCACATTGTTGCGATCCTATATAAGCTGCGGACAAAAATAGTTAGCGAGCTGTAGACACGCCCACCACACGTACAACTGTTTCGGAAATAGTGATAAATACTCCTTGATTTTGAAGAAGTTTCATATGCATCCTTTTTCGGCATAAAATCATCAAAATTCTTTGATCCTAAATCTTTGCGAGCGAGAGATCCCAAAATGTATTTTACTGCATTAAAATTACTCCCAGGACGGGAGTTAGTTGCCAGCCAAGCATCGTGAATTTCTTTTACTTGAATTCTGGACGCCACTGAAAAAATGGAGTAACTTCTAAAAATGAAGCCCGATGCAGCTAATTTTTCTATGTGTTGTACTAATTTCTTACCAAATCAAAATATGAAAAAAGTGAGAAGTGTTTTTTTTAGTTCTCTAAGTAATAAAGTTTTGTTTCTCAATTTTTCCTAAATTTTTCTTTGACTTTGATTCCATGCAACGACAAAAAATCTGTGTCAGAGATGCGCACTTATTTCTGACATTGCCAGATCAGAACTATCCTTTATTTTAAGGTAGAAGAAGAAAACTTAGGCCTATCACTCCCCGTTTTCATTATATTCCATTTCAAAGTTAAAGAAAATGTATCCAATTGGGTGCGAATTAAAAACCAGTTTAATACACCTGTTGCTTTGACAGCTCTTAACTCCCATAGTTTTCATTATTCTTGCGCAAAATTTTAAATATTTCTTAGTTAGACAATTATCAATTAAACCATTCACTCAGATTTTGTGGTTTGTAACTTTGAATTTTAGTATTTTTGCCCGCACTCGCGACACTGTGCACCGTGTTCAACAAAAAGCAAGTAAGGACAGTGCTGTCCAGAATTGGGAGTAGTGCACTAAATTTTGAGTGAAATAAGCACTCAAATATATTGGAAAAAAATAGATTTTTCACTATTTATCACCAGCTTAGTGATAGTGGAAAATTTCTTCACTACCACTAAATACTTTAGTGATAGTGCTATTTTGTTTCACTATAACTAAATTAACTGATAGTGAACAAATCTACACTACGCTCATGTAGTGAAAAAATTTGAAAATTCACTACATAAAGCTGCAAGAAAAATATTTGCACTAAACTTTCAAAAATTAATGCTGATGAATATTTTCGAGCCAACAAATTATATGCCGCATATATGTATGTACAACATTAGGTAAAATCTCCAAAGTGTCATCAAAGTCTAGTATAATAATGTGCAAATTTCAAATGTCTAAAACTTCACGTTGTGTTTTGGGAATTTTTTGGAGTTATATGTAGAATACGCGATAATTTGTAAAGCTCAATTTTTGAATTTACTGAAAAAATTCTATATTCCAAAAAAATTACTATCGGGTTCACGAAAGCAATTTAAGTGAAAAATTATTTTTTTCTGTCATTTTCCATATTAAATTCAAGTAAAAAAATTAATTTTCACTTAAATTTCTATCGTGAAACTGGCTTTAAGTGTTGGATTTTTTTTTTACACTATAAAGTTTAGTGAAGAAATGTTGCACTAGGCTGAAGAAAATTTTTTTTTTCACTATCACTTTTGTATATTGAGGCTGACATTTGCAATTCACCACTAAACACCAATAGCCAATAGTAGTAACTAGAAAATTTGCACTATCACTAACTATTAGTGGAAACTGAAAATTTAGTGCACTACCCCCAACTCTGGTGCTGTCTTCGGCTATGCCGAAAGCTTTTAAGTGATCTATTTTAGTTTTAGCATGGTCCGAGAAACATCCAAATTTTTTTTTATAATAACAATCATCCTTGCGCAGGCAGTGGTAAACAGCCGAGTGGATTTCTGCTATGAAAAAGCCCTCTCAAAAACAGAAGAAAAAAACCATATATCGTTCGACACCTCAAATGGATGGCGCAGCTCGGCCCAATATTGAGCAAAATGTGTGAACGATAAATAGTAGTAATTATTTAGTTGTTATTAATTTTATTTAAATTCATGATCTATTTCGTTTGTGTTTTTTCTTGGAAAAATAAGAAAAACAGCCCAAGCTGACTTAAAACCGCGATTTCAGGGAGAGCAGCTGCATTAAATTAGAAAAGAAAAAATTATATTTACTACTCTTAAAATACTTCATTCACCTTTTATTTATTTTTTTTATTTTACAAATTCGATTTGTTTTTCTGTTTTTTTAGGTCCTTGCTTTGGCATGCGGCATCTGCAAACCTTGATGATATTCTTCAATATTATGGTCGTCTATTTCAGTCGCTTGAATGTCGCTGTGTCTGTGGTGGCCATGACGAATGCTAATACAACTAATCCAAATTTTCCGGTAAACTAAGCCTAAGAAATGGCATTTTGTTTATTTGCTTTATGAAGAAGTTCTAATATTCAACGAGCGAGAGATATATTCAGGAAATTGATGATTTGCTTGGAATTATTAGGGAAAATCCACTCTATATGTCTGGAAGTTTCACATTAAATTTAAAATTTTCCGAAGATAAAATTGTATAATATGTTTCATTTGCCTATTATTATATCCGGAAAAGATGAAGTCAAATGAAAATATAAAGTAACTCTTCTTCATAGTTGGCGCTGTAAACGCCTACGCGATTTTTACCCAGTTCAAGAGTGAACATTGTTGTTGACTGGTGGGAATTAGAACAAAGGAAGAAAGGATCCTTGTGGTAGGTTGGCGCTGTAGCGGGTCAGATGAGCGTTTGGAAGACTTTTACCAGAGGTAGCGAACTGGGAAGGCGTACTGTGGTGCGTATGGCGTCCAGCTCCGTTATATCGCATGCTACATACCAACCGATGGGTTTACCCGGATGAGGGAATAAATCAGCTTTTCAAGACTTCACTTAAGGCGTATGTTTCAGCTAATTAAGGAATACGGTACCAGCTAAGGTATATTGCCGCATTAGGACGGGGCAGCACGATGTTGATTAGCCACTGTTTACTTTGTTGATTTCAGTCGGAAAATTTTTTTGGAAGGCGACAGCAGTCTTTGGAAGAACAATAAAAGATTGATTGTTAGCAGCTGGCAAAGGGCTCGAGGAAACTTGACTTGCACGAGGATTACGTTAGAAACCAGTGCAAAAATAAAAAATTTTATTCCAGGAAAATCAGTGTAGAGAAAAAAAATCTATAAAACATTGGTCTCTTTGTCGTAAAAAAAGGCGTCGACGTGGTTTCATGTGCTGATAGATGATGCAGGTCTGGATAATGGCACTTGGATTGTTAGAACATGAGACCCTATCGAGACAAGTAGGTCCAGTTGTTTTAAGGTAAGAGAAAGCAAGCTTTCTTTTCAATGAGGAGGCGGTGACGTTGGCGCGTTATGGCCGTGTCAAAATTTCTTTTGATTTCACTTTCGTTTTACCCTTATTTCCTTTCACTACAACCGATAGCAGTGAAATATGCTGGTGACTAGTTGCACTAACTGAAGATCAACTTGAAGAACAAAACAGCTGATTGTCAGTGGTGCGTTGTTCCATTGAGGAAAAGTCTGTAATAGGGGCGTTCGTAGGTATCCTACTATTAATAAAGAAGGTAAGAGGAAGAGATGGCGAGAAAAAACGCAATAGGGGGTCGACTTTTTCTCCTACTGCAGAATTACCGGAGCCGGTCTCTACTCGAGGGACCTGCAGATCAACCAGCCCTTTCGTCTGCCGAATGATTGCAGTGTCTTCCCATCAGAGATATACGCTATAAAAAGGGCGGCTAGTATTTTGCTTAGTAGTACGGTTCCAGCAGATAAAGCCACTATATTTGTCGACAGTCAGGCAGCACTGAAGGCAATAGGATATAACATAGTGAAATCGGGAATTGTATGAAAATGTCGCTCCACGCTGGCGTCACTGAGCCATATCAACGTCACTCTATACAGGGTCCCCGGACATAGTAATATCGAGGGGGATGAGTCGGCTGATGAGATGGCCAGATACGGATCAGAGATGCGAGTAGAAGAAGCAGATAACTCCGTTATACCACCGTTTAGTGATAACGTTAGGAGAATTGATGAATACACCGTGGCCATGACTAATGACTTGTGGAACAAACGGGAGGACTGTGAAACCAAAAGATTATTATGGCCGCGGCTTATTAGGAAAAAAACTAGGAACCTACGGAACCTCAATAGGTCTGCAGTAAGAGTACTTACAGGTTTCATCGCAGGACACTCTGCTATAGCACCAATGCTCCAACGATGGCGAATACCAACAAGTACTCTCTGCAACGTGATGAGGATGAGGAAGAGTCAATTTACCACCTTCTGTCTTGATGTCCGCGTCTACAGCCGAAGCGCCTCAAGTACTTGGGATCACGCTACTTCAACAGTCTGGACGAGATAGCGGATGTGGAACTGTTGGATCTCCTCGGATTCATTAGGGACAGCAATTGGTTTAGTATATTAATGACTTGAGAGTGCTCAGCCACTCTCCCGGTTAAATGTGTCTTCCTGACACTCGCTTGAGGAGGGAACTCATAATAGACAATTCTGTCTCCGAGTGGATGTATAATATTCAACCTAACCTGTGTGCAATTGGAAAAGCGTCCAATCCTGAAAGTCGTCGAGCTTTCTGAATATGTTGACTTTTATGTGTACTTATATTACTTACTTACATAATTTTATGCATTGTATCCGCACATACTGCTTTTGTATAATATTATTATTTTTAAATTTCTTGCAGGAGTACAACTGGAATGAGAAGCATAAATCATACATCATCTCAAGCTTCTATTGGGGATATGTATTGACACAGCTTCCAGGTGGATATTTAAGTCATCGTTTTGGCTCTAAGGCCGTGATTTTTTCAACGACTCTTTGCTCTGCCGTATGTAGCCTCCTAACACCGTATCTTATATCTTGGGGTGGTTGGCAAGTCTATTGCGGAATACGTATAATAATGGGTCTATCGCAAGGAGCCATATTTCCGGCTATACATCAGCATCTCGGCGTGTGGTCACCCAGGGAGGAACGCACTCTTTTAGGTGCCCTCAGTCACTCAGGCTCCGATTGCGGTATTATACTGGCCATGGGTGTAAGTGGTCTCATCGCTGCCAGCTCACTTGGTTGGCCTGGTATATCGTACATATCAGGCGGGGCTTGTCTTGTTTGGTGCTTGATTTGGCTAATTGTTGGCTATAATAATGCACCTTCTGCGCGTTTCATAACGCCAGAGGAATGTCAATACATTGAAGCCGACTTAAAGCGTGAAGATAATTTCCATGACAAGAAGATTCCTGTGCCATGGTT
>JAPVRG010293503.1:497-12009 GCA_029783565.1 Rhagoletis cerasi
GAACTATCTGGCCATCTGTTTTTCATTTGTCTTACGAAAGACTTTTTACTATCTTAGCCAAAGTTGCCCTGTAAATTACCGAATTTAAATTTGTATACAAATTTTAGTACAATACTTTAGTAAACATTTTCTAAACCCAAAAAATTGTCCCTGAATCTCTATGGGTCGCTTGCATTGACGAGGAAATGTAAGAATTTATCTGTACTTCAATGTTTCCACGACAGTCGGGTCTACGTAACGGGAACGACTCAGATTCATATCTGGTCAAGGACTGTCATTCCAGCATCATTCCCCAAAAATTCTTTGGGGAATTTTTATGTTGTTACAACAACAACAACATCTGTACTTCAAAAGATTGCATGTTAACCAAATTGTTGTTAGCCATAGGCTATGCTAGGCTAAGCTAGCTATGCAAATACCACAAAAGGTCAATAGAATCACCCGAAAGACGACCACTGCAGCTAATCCATGGAACCAGAAGGAGGCCTTTTGGCAAACTTGAACAATTTCTTTACTCTCTTTTGACAGTTGCGCCCAGTTTTGGTAGAAAACTAAGCCGTAGCTTGCTAAGAGTTGGACAGTCTGCTCATTCATCCAGCATCCCCTCCAAATTTTATCAGTAGCCAGAGTCAGTTTATAAGTATGTGAAGCGTATAGTAAACCAACAGTAGCCTACTCTTCCATTTATTTGTTTATTTATTCATTTAGTCTATGAACAGACGTTTCTTACAGACTATTTACAAAGTAAGCTAATTAATAGCTAAGATTGATCTCGAAATTAAATTAAATTCATTTAAGGCTCGAAGGCATTACGCGAATATTCCGTTTTACAACTAACTCAATAAAAAGGTAAAGAACTACGAAGATTACGCTGAGGTATGTTGAAATTAATTCTTTCCAGAAGAAAAGAGCAGTCAATGGCATCACTGATGATGTTGAGAGCAAAAGAAAGCGAGGGGGCTGATCTTCTTGCTTCCAAAGACTTGAGAATTATATTAAGGAATTGGCTCATCGAAATGCAATGAACGCAAAGCATATTTAAGAAAAACTTTTTGGACCCGTTGAATCCTATTAATATAATTTTTATGACTAGGCCTCCATATGAAAGTAGCGTATTCCAAATTGGAACAAACGAAAGCCGTATATAATAACTTATGAGTATATGGGTCAGAAAATGTAAAGGATAGAAGAGACTTTGTGAGCTTGCTGCTCGTGAAATAACTCTTTTCACCATGCAGATGTATGTTTTGGCTCACACTTTCTCTACCGGCCGGATCGTGAACAGATCGTGATCCCATTAACCGCTTGTTGTGGTATTGGCAAGTCTGTCGATCTACTCATTGTAACGCTACTGTGGCCTGGAACACAGTACAGGTGTACCTCAGTATAGGCTTATAATTCAGCAATGGCCTCCTGCACTCTAATAATGCCTTTATAGCAGACCGGTTGTCAATATAGGAACTGACTCGTCTATTCATCACTTGCCTTTTCCACGGAAATGAGTCCTTCTGTAAACATTTCACTTCATAGGCACGCGAGACAAGCTTTTTAAAGCTATGCAGAGCCTTTTTTCGCTTTATATTAATTCTGTTAAGCACTAGTGATGATCAGAGTGAGCTATACCCTGTGCGTGTTTATATAAAATCTATGAAAATCTATTCCCGTGGGATATGTTTCGGTCGTAGCTGGTAAGGAGGTCCACAGGCTAAAAGCCCTCTCTCCTCATTACAGAGCCCTCTGAGAGCTATTACTCTTTATCCAATCTTTGCTCTTCACAGAATAAATATTGAGATGCATCTCCGAAAAAATTGGCTAATCTCAAGAGATCACTTATGATATAGATTTAATTGAAGAATTTATCTTTTGAGACTATGCGCGCAAGATGGCTTATTGTGGAATGGCTTTTACTTTTGAACTTTATGTCGAGCTCTGAAGATAATACACACATATTTTCCAGAATAGAATCATCAAAGAACATACAGGTCTCTAAATACTTTTTTTTTGTGCCAGACAACGGCTTGGAACTGAATATTCACATATCAAACACTGGTTAGTCTGCCCAAGCAACTGAAATTGCGATCTTTGATTGTATCGATCGGGTTATCCCCGATATATGTATGTACGTATTTGTCCCGTTTTTGTATTTACGAAATGGTTGATAAAACGACCAAAAATCACTACAACAGTAGGGCAGGTGTACTGTATTTAAATACAGCACAAGTTGTGATAGTTAAATGCTGCTTCCTTATGACCTAAAAGAAATAGATGAATAAAAAAATTGGGCTCACCAAAATAATTAAAACAAGCTTAACGTTAATTTTACAGATTAAAATGAGCTTTAAAACGAATTAAGATAAATGCGGAAACTGTGCATGCTCATTGAACTTAGCACCATTAAAAGTAATGACATAAACCTACAAGTTTTGCAAAAAATTTCCAAAAAATCAAACCAGTGCTGGCAGCGTTACCAGTAATTGTCACAATGTCAACGGCGCCGAGGGCGCTGACGGCGATGGCAATAAGACAAAACAAACGAGTTGAACGACGGACAGGCGACGGCGATGGCAGTTGAGAGAGTGACAATTGGCGATCAAAGCGTCCGATATTTTTTTATAGCTATTGAAAAAGTTGGAAAAAATGTGTTAAAAAAAGACAAATAAGCTTTGTTCATATGGCTAAATAGATACTTATGCAGAAAGTAGATGCGTTTCTGGAAGCGCAAAAATTTTATAGCTATTTTGTGTTTGTTCCACTGACTGACTGACAATGGCAACAATTATAGGCAGTGTAATTGAAGCTGTTCATATATTTTTATTCGGCATAACCAAAACAACTGCGTTTTCATTGTCAACAACATAAATATGCGAAGGATTCATGTTTTGACTAACTATTTTTAAATTAAATCAAATTTCTATTTAATTACATTTTGCAAATTCATATCGGAAAACAATAAAGTGACGTAATCAACTTCCTTATTTCAATTTATTGTGCATTTCGAGTAGTAATGAGTATCACTTTTAGGATAACTCTGCAGTGAAAGGCAGCGTTTGATGATTTCATGTTATGTATAGTAAGACTTTAGCATCTTTAATTGTTGTTGTGCTTGAAGAGCTGGTGTTAAATGACGCTCTGTACAGTTGCAACTACATATGTAAATTAAACTTCACAATACATAGTTTAACGCTATTTAGCATACCGACTGCTGGCACTAACTGATTGATGTATGTATGATTAATATAAAAAGCTGCTGGAAATAAAGGAAAAATTAGAGAAATGAGGAAGTGTACAGATGCTAATTACCACAAAAGAGTTTCATGATTTATCGTTTTGAAAGAAAAATTGAGAAAATGTCAGGTGCGAGCGTGTAGGATTACATTAGTTGGCCAAGTTTAAACAGCTGCCGCTAAATTCAATTTGCTTGTATTAACCAAGTTTCACTATTTGAATTCGATCCTTGGGTCTTTATGATCGTATCGCTTTGCAATTATTAAACTTACACTACAAATCTGGCTAAGATAGTTGAAAATCTTTTGTAAGACAATTGACAGTAAGGGAGATAGTTCGAAAGACTTTTGTTATTCTTGTACAAAAGTCTTAGAAAAAAAGCTCTCTCATTCACCACTCTTGGTGAAATGTTCTTTTGACAGAAAGCATTTGAGCATGTTCCAAATGAAGATGTATATCATTTTGCTTGCGCTGCTTCAACAGTGGCAATGGCCAAGTGAACAAAGTACTGGCGTGTCATTCGAAAAATCCGATGTTGGAGTCCTCGCGCAGAGGAATTTATTTTCTTTCTTTAGTTTAATATTTTTTTATTTTCCTTGATTTAATTTTTTTTCTTTTTATAATGTAATCAACTCTTAAGTTCTAGATTTTATTGTTTTAAAAAAAAATTTTTTGTAATTTCATTTAATTCTTAGAAACTCATTTTATTTCTTTTATTTTTTAATTTAATTTTTAGATCTTACTGCTTTAAGAACTATATAAACTTTTTAAATTTAATTTAATTTTCAGAAACTGTGTTTCTTATTTTAGTTTAAAAATATCTTTCCTTAAATTTTTAGATTTTTTTAACCCTGGAAGTGCTTCGCTCTTTTGACCATGTCTGCGGGCTTTGTTAGTCGAAGCGCCTAACACAAACTTTGAATTTAAATAAGAAATAAAGAACAGTTAAAAAGGAAATTCTTTTGATGATTTTGAGTTTCTGTTTATTTTTTAAACATATTGACAAAATATTAAAAATATATTCTTTTCCATATTACATATAATAAATAAAAAGGTAAATGACTTCAGAAAAGATACGAAGCGAAACACGATTGTTGTTAGTCGAATCGACTAACAAAGCACGTCCAGGGTTAAAGAAAAATATTTTTTTAAATTTCATTTCATTTTTACACCTATTTTATTTTATTTTATTTTATTTAATTTAATTTTTTATTTTATTTCATTTCTTCCTTTTTTAATTTAAGTTTCTTTTAATTTTAAGAATTTATTTAACTTTTGGAAACTTGTTTTAATAACGTTTCATTTTTTTATTTAATTTTCTTTTAAACTTTAGCTTTTATTGTGTTAAAAAGGAAAATATTTTTTTAATTTAAGGGTCAGAAAGCATTAGTTATAAGTGAGATCTCTGCTACACCTTGAAAGAATCGTTTGCCAAGATAGCGTAATCTTCTTCTACTTAAATCCGGGAAATGATATAAAAGGTGTTCTACTTCTCATAATCGTCTTCATCTTTTGTGTTCTTGCTACTACGATGACGACTAAGAAGCTGAAAGAGAATACCTGTACAATAGTCAGTACCTACTGAGGGGTATCGATATTGCCGGAGACTTGCCTGGGATAGGTGAAAGGCTTGAAACGCCTTTCTTGCTTAGCCTGCTTTTCTCAAGTTCTCTAAGCGTGGAGCGAATGGCTCCGTTTATACACATGTCCGCGCTTCATTGCAACCCTTACTTACTTCCCTCCCGGAAATTTAACTACTTTAAAAGCAAATTAATTAGCTCAGCCGGTAGACCGCCAGCTCTAGCAGCTTTGTTGTTTTTTCAGTCGCGTAATTGCTATTCCTACCTTGTCATGTTCAGGCGGTGAGACATGGACTTCATCGAGTGGGGGCTCTGATTCGTCTTATCCACTACTTCAATAGGATGGAAAAGTGTATTGTAAAATCAATTAGAGAAAATTATGGCATCGAAGCATTCAAGGGTAGGAACTATCTTTGGGTATACAAAAGATCTTTTAGGTCGCAATGTCACTTGTCCTGCTACGCCCAACAGTTTAACTAACCGTCTTCAATATGGAAGCTGAGAAACAAGCTTAAAATGTAGTAATTTCGTTTCGAAAATAGTCATTTTAAAACACTTGGAATATCCAATAAATTAGAGGCTTTCGAAAAATCTGCATTCGTATAAATGTATATCAAAGTGCTGAAGTCAGACCAAATTTCTTGCAAATATTTTGCATTGGTCACACTGTCTCCGCTAAACTTTCAATTTTAACTATTTAATTACTAAGCCGAAAAATTACAAATAGATATTATACACGTTTACAACTACATATACATATATACGTACTTATGTAAATGAAATTTTTGTGGGTGTATTAGTTGATTAAGAGTAATTAGTTCAGCCAAAATAATAAATACTTTGCATTGCACTATGTATGACTATTTATGCTTTCAATTTAACGTTGAAAATATATACAATACATATTTAGTACAAGAGACTAGTACCATCATCACCAGCAAAAGCAGCGAGCGATAAAATCGCAACACCCAAATTCGTATACATACTCGTATAGTGCATAAATGTAACGACTAAAAGTAGTGTAAGCTGCAATCAGGAAGTACAAAAAAATGCAAGTATCTTGTGCTGTTGTTGTTGTTAAATTTTTCACTGTGCCACATAAGGCAGCAACTACATTGTCGCCATGGGCGTTAAGCAGCACGCGCCGGTATTTGCCTTAGCTGTAAAAGTAGTTTAAAATTTAAACTTTAAATACAGAGCTTACGCTTTTCTAGGTTTGCTGCAATTTGTTTTTTTTTGCAATTTCTACTTTTGGTTTTGGTTATTTATTTGTGCTTGCAAATTATGGCGCTGCTATTTGATTTTTAGCATATTTCGCGCTCTTATAATACTTTGTTTAGTATGATTCAGTATGTAAGACCTATGCAATTTTTAATTAAATTGTTTGCGTTTGTAAGCGCTCATAATAGTTAGTATGTAAGCTAGTACGTATATGTAGTACGTATACCTATGTATATATACCTAAGCGGTGATACGGTCAAAGCTCACCCTAGGTAAGACCGATATAAAACTGCCTTATTGAATGTCAAGTTTCAATATGGATATTAATTTTGGTAAAGAGTAAATATTGTTTTAAAAAAGAATATTTTTTTTTGAAATTATCTTGGTTATCGTTGCTTTAGCAACATGTTGTTATAACAAGTAATTTTTAAGCAAAAAATACAACGGACTTCAAATATTATATAATAATTTATGAGTACCGTTAATTTCTTCATGATCTTATGATCGGAAGTAAACCAAATTAGTCTGCGGCCTCGGTTAACGTGGCCCAAAAGTAATGCGGTAACACACATAAGAAAAAAATATTCTTTTGGAAGTCGGTTAATTATTATGATAATTGGACAGCTTAATAAATTTACAAAAATGTTACTCAACACGTACAAATGCTATATATTATGAAAGAGGATGTCTCTCTGACCATTTTTTTCCGAAGATAGTACTAGTCCAGAGGGTCTGAGTTTTTTTTTAAGGAGGGTTAAAGTTTAGACATTTTGGCCAAAAGTTCAATTAATTGGTTGAAAATATTATGTACATATAAAACGACTTAAATTATAATTTCGGACCTCAGACTGCTTCAGTAAAATTTAGCGTGCAAATTTTTTCGTAGAACATCTTAACCCTTTAACCATTACCACAACGGGTCTTTTAGACCCTTATTTTGATGGGGTTCCATGTTATACCATTAAAAGTGACAGATAGAGGATCAACATGTTCTACAAAAATGTAACGCAGAAAAAATTATCCGACCGATCGTAAAACGCTATAGGTCTTTATCCCGATTCGGGGAGCTACCATTATAAAAGAAGATACGTGGGTACAATTCCAGAAATAATGCATAAATCGTTTGCTTGTCTTCAAAGATCTATATTAGAATTCAGTAGGAATTTTTTTCGATAGAATTTTTAACCCTTTAACCCCTTCCATTATGGGCCTTTGTTACCCCTTATTGTAGGAAGTTAGTTAACGCTGGTTGGTATTCTACCTCATTTTAAGACGCCACGCTTGATCGCTTGGTCACTCCTTAACAGGCAAAGATAAACATGCGATTGTACTTCCGTCGTGAAAAACTTCTCTTAAGACCCATACGCCAATCAAAGGGATCGTAATTAAACTGTATTAATTGAAATAGCGTCTGATCGAATTAGAAACCTTCTTTGGGGATAAACGCCAACTTCAGTGCAATTACTAGGATGCTTTTACCTAATGGCGATGTAAATGCCTGAACGAGTTTGGCAGACTTCAAACATTATCACCAGTTTTGCTTTCTTTTGCGAGGGAATTGCTGCCAATAAGAAATACCAAGCCTAGCCAAATCTTTCCCTACTTTGCCTTCCTTCTGCTAAAACCAGTCACCATCTGCTACCATACGATTCTTTCAGGGCCAGGGCTGTATTTTAATTCACTGAACTAAGTCAAGGGCGTCTTAAAACATATACAGCTCATCGGTATTCGTCGTAGTCGTCAGCGCTTAAAGGTTGATCACTCTCGAAGATTCCAAAAGCCGCTTCGTCGGACGTTGTCACAATTAGGGAATTGCAGAGCGAACTTTTTTTCTTTGGCTCAATGTGATGTAGCTGGCATTTTTGATATGCAGTTATAATTGTCCGACAATACTTAATTACACTTTTGCGTCTGCCTTCGCACACCCTGAACAAGGTGAGCAGCCAAAGTGTGAAACCATTACGATATATTCGGTTTAAACGCCCAATGAAATATGAAGCTTCTGTCCACTAGTAGGTACGGGTGCAAGCGGGTGTCTGCCTTGGAACAAGCGGCTCGCTATGTTAATGTGTTCACAAAAATTTCTCTAGTCTGCGGTTGTGCGCTGGGCTTTAGATCCGCCACTTTAAAACGAATTTCTATGAAAAATTGAAGATGAGGCCCCCTTTGGACGGGGGACCTTGGTCTATGGAGGAATTAACAAAAAGTTAGTCTTTGTATTTCGGCTGCGGACAATATCCTTGTTTCTTTAATACCGAATCAAATGAAGTGAAATTTTTGGCAAGCTTCCAAATGCACCTATTCCTGGTTCTTTCGAAATTTCTTACTGATAGTTATTTTTCGGTTTCCAACTCAACTGATTGCTGAGGAGGGATGGGTAGGAAAAATATTAAAAAGATCAAAGTAAAGTAACGCAAAATTTATGCATAAAGACTTTAAATATATTTAATGCAGTTAGTTAAAGCGTTCTTATCAATTGGATTTGAGATATTGTGTAATTTCTAAACTCATTTCATTTTACATATTTCCTTGAATCCAATCGTTTCTTTACGAAACTAATCTTTGAGCTCTTCCACAGACCATGGTGCCGGAAAGAGCTCTACGGTATGCAACCTAGAAAGCTTCATTGTACTGGCATACCATGAAGCCGCCTCATATGGCTTCAAAGCCGATTTACGATAGTCACCTTCTTTTAATAACTGCTTAACGCAGCCACAGTCCAAGCTAGTCTCATTTGGGTACCGGAACACAGTGGATTCGTGGACAATAAAGATATTTTCGCTAAAAGGAGGTTCCACAGAGATTTCTAGGCCCATGAGCCTCTATCCGTCTGCCACAGAGCTCCAGTAGGCGAAATTACTTTATCTGGCTGAAGAAGGAAACGCAATATTACTGGAAAAATACGGAAGGTAGTAGACAGGCTAAATCTTCGTACCGGAAGTATCAGAAAAAATAATTGAAGCACTCCTTACAAGGCACGAAGTAAGAATTTATACAGGTTTTATTAATATCCACTGCAGGGTAAAGAAGCACTTGTTGCAAGCAGAGCGTATTAGAGCCCGGGTCTTATATATCGCTAAAAATACCTTACTAGACCCAGACTTTGCTTTCTGGGATCTCTGTGCCTGGAAATATATAAAGAGCATTCAGCTCGTTGAGTTCCTTAATGATACGTGGATCAAAGAAAACTTGTAGCCAAATAGAGCTCCAAGATAGGTTTGTAGTCTAACCACCCTTGCGCTTCTCCCGCATATTACTGTTTGAGAATAAGGTAAATATTTGACTATCGCGGAAGATTTGAAGCTCGACTGGAGCTAGGTTAAAGGTTAAATATCTTATACTGAGGATAAGTTAAGCTCATAAGTCAACAAATTTGTAAGGATCTAGCATGGTATATGTCCTCAATGAAAAAAATCTATTAATGTTTCGCTTACATACCAACTAAAATTTGTTTTCAAAAAATAATGCTTCCTATATGCAACATTTGTAAGATCAGGAGGTCCTTAATAGGGCCGGATATATCCAAAGACCGTGGTGACCATCACTCACATATTAACATATTTATTTATTATCGTCATTTTATCCATTATAGCAAATATTTACATTATGCGTCCACCTTGCTTTTGCAAAAAGTTTTAAATAATTCAAAAGTCATTCCATTCACAAGAAAGTGAGAAGTGAACGTTAAGTGCTTGAATAAACCTACTAAGGAAAAAATAGAAAGAAGAGAAAAAAGAAAAAAATTACGCTAAGTAATCGTTGATGGCTCATTTATGCTTGCCACAGATATATTTTCAGATATACTCTTCGTTTAATATTTTGTTTTTATGTAATGCGCTATGTACGCCCCCGCGGAAAGTTCATGCATGCATACATATGTATGTACGTATATGAAAGTGGGTGTGTCATGTTGAGCGGCAACAGCACTCGACCGACAAGATGTCATGCTTTCTTGAGTAATAATACAGCATGAAAAAATTCAGCGAAAAAATAAATAAATAAGCAAAGATATCAAGGAAATACATGCTACTGATATGTACTAATGTGCTGTCATCGCCCACGCCGCTGAGGCAGGTGTCTTTTCCAAAAATTATGAAAATAAAAATAAGAAACTAAAATACTAAACACACCTGTGAAAACTTTTTGCCAAAAGGGTTTTCTCTACCTTTTTTGCAATAAAAATTATTTGCTTTGACTTATCACAGATAGATAAATTTTTAGAAATTTTATAACAAATAAGTAGTTCTTTAGGAAATTTGTGCTTCAAAAAGAGAGTTGAGTGTGGGAAAAATATTCAAATTCGCACTACACACCACACAATTGAAAAAATATCTTAAGAGTTTTAAAATGAATTTTTTTTATATTTGTTGCTAGTTTTTAATTAAATTTTTTGGGTATTTCATTTAAATGTATTTTAGTTGCACTTTTTTTTCTTTTTTTTTCTCTTTTGCAACCTCTATTTTTGCATTGTAATTTGATGCCATCACTCGGAAAGTAAAAGTAACCATTATCTACGCAAATTTATATTTCCCTTCATAATTTGCGTTTATTTTAGCATCCACACTTTTTTCCAACGTTCAGGATGGTTGTTTTTACGCCTAAGCCTATACTCAAAGAGCAGCAAAAAAAAAAAAACAAAGTAATGACAACAGCAATACCAAATATTGTGATAGCAAAATAATTCGCTTATTTTGATAAAAAGTCATGCTGATATAACTCTCGTTGCGCTGAAAAGACAATTCACTCTTCACTTTTGAAACTTTTTCACTTTTATTTTTTACTTTGTTGATACTCTTCAAAACGATCGGCGAGTCGTTGGTTGAGGAATAGTTTGGTAGTGAAAGGCATTGAAGGTATTTAAGCGCAAAAAATAAATTGCGGATGAAATTGCAGAAAGGTCGAGAAAAGTGCAAACGGAAAGAAAAATGAGCTAATGGTCAAAATGTAGTAGCAAATTGCAGTCATATCAAATTATTTATTTTGTTATTTTTATTACTGAGTTTTAAATATTACAGTTACTGATATAAAATTACAAAATGGTGTTGTTTACACTGGCAATAAATTATTTCATAAAGGCATTGAAAAAGCAAAAAAAAAATTTTTTTCGATATTATGCAGTAAAACAATAAAAATTGCGGAAAATGTTTTAACAACGTAGTTGCAAAAAGTACTGGCAAAGTAGTAGAAAAGAGTAGTAAAAAGTCATAAAAACAGTAGTAGAAAATATTTAAAAAACGGATATTTAAACAAAAATCCACGAAAAACAAACTACATCTATGTATTTCAGACTCTTTAGACAAAAACATTGGTGTATCACAGTTTGAAGAAAAATGTAATTGGGCGACTACTAGGGTTGTCCAAAAAAAATTTTTTTTTTTGTTAAATGCTTTTCAAAAACACTTTATACGAGGGGGTGTACGGCGATCTTTTTCTTTCGATACGGTCTAATGTACATACATATGAAGGGGTTAGAATCATAAGGGTCT
>JAPVRG010293507.1:3252-16240 GCA_029783565.1 Rhagoletis cerasi
CATACTAATCTGGTTGTCGTTTTTGAATAAAGTATTTAAAAAATAAGAGATTTGTGGGAGAGGATAGTGGCATGATGTCAGTGTTACGGCAGTTTGGACTCAAATTACAAGCGCGCTAACATCATTTTTCATTAAAAACGACCTCAGCTCAATATAAATCTGGAATACAAAAAAGGTTTAATTTAAATCTTTTTTATAATCTATACTATTCGAGATTTTATGTTCAATAAGGTTTTAAAAGATTTTCCATCACTTTCTGATTTATTTTATGTTTTTTTGGCTTTTTTTGAAGTACCAGTATTTTGTCTTTTTTAAATTGTAACATAAAAAATGTTAAATTGGCACAGCGGCTCCGCGGGCTTAGCCATGTAGTACGAATGGACAGAAACGCTCCAGCTTTGAAAGTGTACAACGGGGGTCGCTATTCTGATAATCGAGAGACCTTCTCTGCTATGTGGAGAAGAACTTGGCTTGGACTTTTGGTAATGAAACGTAATTTGGTTTAATGCATTAAAGCGGGTCGTACTTTGCTCGCCGATGAACATCGAAAATGTCGTAAAATATCGGTTTGTACGCCAAAAAACATCGACGCTGTGCGCAGGATGATAATGAAAATGATATTTAGTGAGATTGAAATGGCTCTAGGGATTCACATTCCTGCCATATATACAATATTGCATGGATACGTGGTCTTTAGGAAGCTATGTGGCAGTCGCTCAAAAAAGACTCGCGTCGATTGGTGCTCACAAAAATTCAAGCACACCGTGCCCAGACAGTTAAATTATATCGTAACAGGGGACGTAACTTGGGTATATGCCTATCAGCCAGAAATAAATGATAAATCAGCTGCACGAATTTTCTTAAGTATGAAAACCCCAACAAACGTTGCTCGCACAAAAAGCACTTCGAAACAAATGGTCGCTTGAGTCTTCAAAGTAATGGATCATGTGACTATAGTGGCATTAGCAGGTAAAACGGTTGATTTCCAGTGCTACACTAACATTTTTTTGTCAAAAATCTTGGACGAATGGAGGAAAAACAACCAAAAACGACAAAAATATCATTCATCACGCCAATGCGAGCTTTCGCACATCTAGTCAAGCAAATGATTTTTTGAGCAATAGGGTGATTGACTCGATTTTTCCAAACCGGTTTCAACCGGTTTTTTTGCATTTTATTAGACGGTTTTTTTTTAATATTAATTTTTCGAGTACCGAGTAAACCGGTTTTTTACAATGGAAAAAACCGGGGGCTCACCTAGTTTGTTTATATACCAGAATCTAAGAATTCTTAATATTTATTTAATTTATTGGAACTGAGCTTTTTTAATATTATATCTGAAAACATTTCCCACTGCAGAAAATTACAAAAAACTAAAAGAAAAAACGAACGAAATTTTTTAACTGTTGTTTTTGTTGCACCAGCTTACTAAACTCTGCCCAAAACAGTGAATCGAGAACATGTAGGGAGAGGTATGTTAGATGAACTGATGTGAGTAGGCATGTAAAGAGTTGGTAAGCGTCGTCGGGACGTCTTATTCAAAATAGACAGAGTAGTTTGACCTTATACAATAGTGGTACTCATTTAATGTCGCAAACTTATGGCATTTATTGCAATCTTCGCAAAATGGCAATCTTGCAAATCAGCTGTTCATTTTTACATGCAATTTGTTTTGCGATAAAATTGCAACTATGCGAGACTATTTTCAGTGGCATCTATGGCAATTTGTCGCAATTCAATATCAGCTGTTAATCAAAAGCGCGCTTTTTGTTTTTAATATAAAATAGAAGACGTAAGTACAAACAATTATATTATTGTATTAATATTTAAAAATGATTTGGTTATGAACATGTATTAATAGAAAAAACGAAAAAAATTAAAAGTTAGTCATCTGAAATAAAATACAATGCGGTTTAAATTCATACCTTCGTCCTCACAAAAAATTCTGCAATCATCAAATCATTTAGCGCTGTTACTTCCAATAATTTAAGAAGTTCTTGTTTTTCACTAATTCTCGGCATTTTAGGTTTTACTTTTGACAAATAAAAACAGCTGACTTGGAAAGAGTTTTGCCATGGGACGCTCATTTAACCGTAGTGGCAACTTTGCAACTTTGCCATTATTACAGAAATGCCACATTAAATGAGTACCATTAATATCAGTAAAAAAATATTTATTAGTGCACGATATGTACATGTGCAATTTTCATTTCGTGTTGGCAATAAGCATAAAAACCACAATCAAAGTGCGACCCTGCACCAAACTCGGTGTAACCACCTCACACCAAACTGAGCAAGCCGCCATATTGTTTGTCAAATTTATTTGTCTGCATAACACCGACCTTACTTATTCCGCACAGGAATATGCCAACATGCACCTCATTAATGGAGAATTCAGATGCAATGCTAGTACTGCAGCTAGAATAGGTTTGATCCAATACTTTTTGTGTAAAATCCTGTAAAAATGCCAAACAGCAAAACTACTCTCTGAAGTGAGAGTAAAAAGTGAGTAACAACAAAAAGTATGGGAACAAAAAAAGCATTTTTGCTGTAAAAACGTCAACCAGTGATCGCTTGACACTTTTCATGAGTTTACCAGAAGAAAAAGTTCGGGTGAAATCTTGCAACTTCATTCTCTACACAACTCTCCAAAAATTGCTCCCATTTACAGGAATTTGGAGTACGGGAACATTTTTCCTGTAACTTCCTGTAATTTCGTGTAAAATCCTGTAAGTTCATGGAGTACTGGAACAAAGCTAATTTATCGTGAGAGGTACCCATATGCTGCTCGTCATCCCGATCATTGAGTTTTTGTGAATGTGCACCGTTTACTCTCAGAGGAACGGGGCCCAAACCAAGCTCATGTTGAAGGAAGAATTTCCTTTCCTTGCGAGGACGCCGTATTACAAGCAGTCGAAGCAGACCCGAGTACTTCAGTACGTCAAATCGAAACAAGGACGGGCGTTCCCAAAAGTACAGCCCACCGAATCTTGAAAGCTAATGAGCTCAATCCATAACACGTACAGCGAGTACAATCTCTTCTACCCCACCATTATCTTCCAATAAATGCGTTTTGCCAAAAATGTTACAAAGAAACCGGGATAATCCGCAATTTTTACAGAAAATTGTATGGTCTGACGAGTCGACTTTTAAAAAAGAATTTTTGAAAGAAAACTTACACGAGTGGCATGTCGAAAATCGACATTTGATGAGACAAGACTTTTGGGCCTGGATTCTCATTGGAAGAATGATTGGGCCCTTTGAGCTGCCAGAGGTCTTGACTGGTGAAATTTATTTGGACTTTCTAGGTAATCAATTGCCAAACTTATTGGAAGACGTGCCACTTAAAATACCTGCCTCCGTCTCACTCAAACTAGAATTAAGTAAAGTTACGGCTTCAAAGAAAGTCCTGGGTACCCAAAAATAGTTTTAAATAAGTAAGAAACAAATTGTCTATAATGTAAGAAATAATCTAGCAAGTGTCATACCATTTTGGAATCCCTATTGAATGCGCCAACTTTCAAAGTTACTTGCTAAACTAGTGTAGTATTTTTTTTTTTAGGTACAGTCAGTTAAAATGGGGCGAAGCAATAAATTTCAATTTTTTTTTTTTTTTGGCAAAAAGTGTAATTTTCTTCCAAGATAGAGCAGTTGGCTATAAATTTTAGACAAAAAATTATAGAAGCATTAATCAGAATTACATAATAAAAATAAAATTGAGAAAAAGTAGAAATTTGTAGTAACGGGAATTAAAAACCCATCACAGGGTGTAGATTTTAAAAATACAAGACATAGATGTTTTTTTTTTATATTTTTCTGATAACTATTATGACCTGGCCTGTCACTTGTTCCCGGCTTGACGTCACCTGCTGGGACACCCTGTATAAAAATCTCCAATTGTGTGCTTAACCATTTACATATGTATATCTCGAAAATACGTGCAGGTACACTTAATCGCACAAACCGCATGGGTTCATAGCTACATTTGTATGATTAATTCGATTCTACTTTTATAAACAAGCAAACGATAATTACTTCCAGATTTAAGTGAAAAGTATGCTTTAGATTTTTTAAACAGGCAGTTTTAAAAATAGTAGAAGGAGGATACGTGTTTGGAACATACTAGCATAAACATATACATACATAAGTATGTACGCAAGACCGTACCAGCTTACGGGCAAACAAAAAAAAGTTCACCGCCGTACACTCCTGGGTCTAAAGTACTTTTGCAAGGCAAATACGGAAAAAAAATTTTACTGAACCTGGGGGTAGCTTTTTTACATTTTTCGGTGACACCTACATATGTACATTCGGCAAAAAAAAATTAAATAGTTCTACTGGAATAATCGAAATACTTCCTTTGCAAAAGTTTAATGATTTTTGGTGAACTTTAATTTACTGACTTTGGGGAGGTCTGGTGGGAAAGTACCAGAACGGGATACTTGAGGTCAATGAACTTCAGAACGAAAAAATGCCTCCTCGAGTCAAGGACATCGATATATCACACTTTAAGATCCGACTGTAAATGCCGAAGATAATAACATAACACTGTTTTCATTCGACAATACAAGGTGTGATTTTCAGAAAAATGAAGTGGGCATAATGGGGCGTATTCATAGTCAAAATTGAGTTGGTACTTAAAGTAAGTTGTAGCTTTTTGACATAATTTTTAATGGGTTATCCGTCATATTGACATATTTGACATTGTGACCACTTCATGGGGTCGTAATGCCCATTGACCCTATGGCCAAGGGGCTCATGCCTCCCTACCCTAAATTTCAATTCTCAAGTACAAATATGTATATAAAAATATTACCCAAACATATCAAAATTATAGGAATAACAAATAGATTTTTTTCTCCAAAAATTCGATATGATACTGGGATTAAACTAATTACAAGAAATGAGCTTTTTTTAAAGTGGTATAAGCCCACTTCTGGAAAAAATTAGTTAAGACAAATTTTTAGTAAGACACAAATATTCCCTTTTTATATCTGTAATCATATATTCAATTAAGGAAGATTTCTTGATAAAGTAATTAAAAGAAACTTAGCTATAAAATGTTATCACAAAAATGTTTTTCTCTTTTTTTGAAAGTGGAATAAGTCCACTCATAATATTGTAATTAAAACAACTTTCTGGTTGCAATTATTACAGATTATTACGACTTCAGTGTACAATACGCTTTAGCAGATATTACCTAGTACCTTGACAAGGGGTTAAATATGGGAGGTATCCCTCAAACACACCTTTTAGTCATTAAATACAATGACCTGTAAATTGTTGAATATATACATAGACCTAAGTTTAAAACTTAGTAGAATACTCAAAAAATTCAACAAATTTTTATCCAAATTTCAAACTTTTTCAGACGTGTCAAAATTTTTTTGAGTATATAGTTTTATATCCCTTTCAAGTTTAGTGCAATAACTGCGCCCTATCAATCTGAAATGTGCTACTCTTCTACGCAAAAACCTGAAATGTGCTACTCTTCCACGGAAATAACGAAATGTGCTACTTTTCCACGCAAAAATCTGAAATGTGCTACTCTTCCACGCAAATAATGAAATGTACTAGTCTTCGACGCGAATAATGAAACGTGATAGTCTTCCACGGTAATTTGAGATGTGCTACTCTTCGTAGGGAGCGACGATATAATGCCAATATAAGAAATTTATAACATCCTCTAAAGGAATCTCAGAATGACTTCTGAACTCAAGTCGAGAGGTATTGAAGACTTTTAGAGGCTACAATAGCAAACAGGAAAAAAATACGGACGGAGAAATTATAGATTGGCTGAAAATATGCTGGATGAGATTTAAAAAAGATGAACCCCGCAAAATTTTTTATAAAACTAATATGGAAGAAAATGCTGCATTCAAAGATTTTTTTATTTGGAAAACAAGGAAGACCCAAACATCTCAGCAAAATTACTATGGGACCACTGTACGAAACTTCAAGACATATGTATAACAAAGGAGAAATAGTGCAATATTACGAGTTTACTGCCTTGAATACCACCTATTTACCATGAATGCTTCCCTATGCTTACTGTAAAGAAGAAAAGAGTTTAAACACATAGGCCCGTAGTTATAGTCAAAATAAAGTCGACTCTAAAGTTAAAAGCATCTTTTTGACATACTTTTCAATGGGATATCTGTCATAAAAAGCTGCCTTTAACTTTAGAGTCGACTTTATGTTGACTATAACTACGGGCCATACTTTTTTACTTTTAATTATCTTAAAGTAATTTAATTTACATTTGTTAATTTATAATGAATATACGGTACCGCACAAAATTATTGGCTTAGAGAATATTTCAAAATGTATGCAAAATTTTTTTATTTAATTTTTTCCGCTAATTTTTTATAAAAACATTGTTTTTGCTACAACACGGAAACATAAAAATAAAACTTTTAAACTTTGTGCAAAAGTCAATAAAATTAAATAAATTTAAATACAAACTCGCAACTTTTAAAATAGATTTTGTAGCCCATTAAATTTTAGTACATAAAAGTTTCATGTTGCTAAAAAATCGCGTTGATTTTTGACAATTTTTTTGCTGACAGTGTCTTCCATATAAAAACAATTTTCGAACATACTTTATAGTATGGGAGAACTGTCCTGCAAAAAATAAGTAAAGAGGGTGTTGTCTTCGGCGATGCCGAAGCCTTCATATCTTTCATGAAAATAAAAAATCCCATATCTGAACAATCAAAATTATAGGAGCTATATGTTATAGTGATCCGATCTTTGCCATTTTCACTGTAAGTATTCTGTTGACAATGAGTAAAAACCAGGGGCCGAAAATAATCGTAAAATATCATGATTTTTATTTTTCGATCAAAAAATAATCGTTATTGTTTGATTTTTATTTTTTCTATTAAAAAATCATCGTTTATTTTTAATTTTATTTTTGTAGATCATTTTTCACCGTTATAACGGAGACTGCTTTTTTATGAACGATTTAAATCTTTTACGATCAAAAAAATTAAAATCAAAAATAACGATTATTTTTTGATCGAAAAAAACGAAAATAATCGTAAAATATCATGATTTTTATTTTTCGATCAAAAAATAATCGTTATTGTTTGATTTTTATATTTTCGATCAAAAAGTAATCGTTAATTTTTAATTTAATTTTTTTAGATCATTTTTCACCGTTATAACGGAGACTGCTTTTTTATGACCGATTTAAATCTTTTATGATCAAAAAAATTAAAATCAAAAATAACGATTATTTCTTGATCGAAAAAAATAAAAACCAAACAATAACGATTAAATTTGATCGAAAAAATATAAATCAAATTTCAGCGGTTAAATTATGATTTTTATTATAAAGATCATAACCGTTACGATCCCTGGTAAAAACAGTGCGAAATTTCATGTTCCTAGCTGCATAAATGGAGGAGTTATAGCGATAAATCCCATATCTGAACAATCAGTTGTATGGGAGCTATTTGTTATCGTGGTCCGATTTTTCCGGTTCCGACAAATGATTAATACATTCCAAAAATACATTCACTTACCAAATTTCAGTCGGATTTCTCGTAAACTGAGAGATTCGATTGCATACAAACAGACGGACAGGCGGACATGGCTAAATCGGCTCAGCTCGACGTTCTGATCATATAAGTACATATACACTTTGATGGGTCTATCTCTTCTTATTCTGGTATTATTATGCTCATGAAAGGTATAAATTTTGCCTAAATTCAACGCGAATTCTTAGCAACTTGAAAATGGGCTACAAAACCGCATACTCAAAATCTTTCTAGAAAATCGAATTAAATAGTTGCAAATTTGTATGCATTTTTATTTAATTTTTTTGAGTTTTGCACAAAGTTTAGAAGGATTATTTTTATGTTTTCTGTTGTAGGATAAACAAGATTGTTATAAAAAGTTAGCGAAAAAAATATAATAAGAAATTGTGCATGCATTGTGCAAAATTCTCCGTGGCAATAATTTTGTGCGGGGCTGCTAAAATTATTTATTAATAAATTTGATTGTTCGTGAATTTACATATTGTCACTTAAATTAATATTTTGCGCATTAAAAATCCATTTCAGTAAAGCTAATGTCTACAAAAATCAGGACTGAAATTTCTTTTTGTCTTCATTTCTTTTAATGTGTTATTTTTCAAACTGGTATAAGTCCATTGGGAGTTAAAAAGTCGTTTATTTTCTTCAAAAATTTTAATAATTACTATTGCATAATACAATTTAACCGGTTTAGAGAGTTAAAAACATCACCCGAATTGGTTAACGTTTGCCAATATTTTTAAATTAATAAGGACTGGATTTGAACCACTTTCAAAAAAAACGGCTCAAGCATCGTTTAAAAAATATCGACATTGTACGACAAAAGTATCGATACGGTGTCGTATCCCTAAGAGGAAGAGAAAGGCCTTCTCTGCAATGGAAAGACCAGATGGAGAAGGTTTTGACTCCACATGAAACATCCGCACGAAACATGACATTCCCAGTATCAGTTAGTACAGTTGAGAAACAACTGGCGTGCTTTATCAAAATACAAAGCATCGGTCTCTTTTATTTCTAAACCGCGGTATAATAATAAGTCTTAACTTGCGCAACCTAGTTGAAAAGTAGCATCTAACCGTAGTTGCGCACTGGAGTGGCCATTTTTTTGACATCACTCGATATCAATGAGTGCCGGGCTGAAAAAGTTTCTGTTTTACCATTTTCTTCCATACAAAGTACAACACCTTAAAAAAAAAATTACTAAAAATCAACCGCTAGTTGCTTCAATCTTGCACTTTATTGCATCAAAATTCAATGAGCTACAAAACTGCACACGTAATTAAGCACATTGTATGAGAAAAATACCTAAATAATTTAAAATATCAGTAATAATTCCTCTGTTTAACTTAAATCAAATTTTGGGTCCATCAATAATTCGCGGATCGGTGTCAAATTTTTCAGGTACTGTTTTTAGGTAAAACAGAAACTTTTTCAGCCCGGCACTCATGAATGTCCAGTGATGTCAAAAAAATGCCCATTCTATTGCGCACATTTGGCATTACAATCTACCACGGTTTAGAAATAAAAGAGACTGATGCTTTGTATTTTGACGTTTTGGAATGCAGCCACATTTTCGCGATCACATTTTTTCTAAACTGGATAAAAACTTACCGACTTATTCATAAAAAAAATAAAATAGCTTTAAAAAAGGTTTATAAATTGAAAAATGTATGAAAATGTCACTTTATAAAGCTCTTTAAACCTATTTTTTTTATTAATGAGGGGGTTATTCTATACACACATGCATATGTACATCTATATGTGTATATGTGTATATATGAATGAAAATACATACATATATATGTATATGTATGAATATTTATTTACTCGAACGTTTATCTTTTAACTTTACCAAACATTCACTGTTAAGTGTTTCAACCGAATATGCATTTACATACAAACATATCAAATCCAGAGGAGCATACCGCTGTCTAAATGTGCGATTTTAACGAGCCACAATCACAGCAGGCACTATAATCTATTTTCCTTTCATGTTTTTTTCTTCCAGATATTCCATATCGGGTGAAGTTTAGGTAGTTACACAGAGCATAGTTTGGATAATTTGGAGTACTTTTCTGTCTATTGACGTAATTTTACGACAACATTAACTCGATAATCAAATTCAACACCATAGCTCAATACATACCTATGTATGTATATTAGGGTGTTCCAAAAAAAATTCCCAGCCACCGCCAGATCTGAAGAATATCGAAAATAAGGAGACCCGTATTTTTTTATTTGAAATCGGTCAATATTTAACCGTGCCGCCGGGATTTAAAATTTTTGATATAGGGAAAATAAATATTTTCGTATAATTGCTAAAAAAAATAAATATTTTACGTTCGATTTAAAATATTTCCCTTCAGAAGTTTTCAAACAATAAAATTTTAATGCGTATTTAACTTTAAAATTTTACTAAGTACTTTTTCATAACCATAGTCTCATCTCTTAAGCTTGGTATCCAGCTCTCAAGAAAAGCAAAAACCTCATATAAAAAAAAGCTCAAGAAATGGGGAAGAAATTTGTCTGTGTCAAATTTCCTTAAGGCACAAAAAGAGCACAAGGTAACCCCTGTTTGCAACAGAAATATATACCCGTTCCACTATTTCGTAAGGAAAGAGCGAGACAACAGACTGTGAAATACCAGATGTCAAAATTCCGTGAACACACGCACGAAATAATGGCAATTTTTTTCTTAACCGTTTTCTTAAGAGCTGGATACTAAGCTTTACATACAAAAATTTATTATTTTATACGTTCGTTACCATATGACGCACGTTTTGAAAAAAAAAATAGTCAGTAAAATTGTATATTTAGAGAGATTTCTAAAGGGAATTATTTATACTCGATATAGCGATTCTACGAAAAAATATATTTTTTCCATATAAAATTTATGGAAATCTTCAAAGCCTCGGCAGCATGTTTAAATATGAACCGATTGGCAGCGAGCTAATTCGAAAAATTCGATTTTCGTGTGTAGTTTTTGACCACCCTAATGTACACACATATATACATAAGTACATAAGGACCCTGTAGCAAAATTTAGAGACAGCTTGAACAAATTTCAGTGCCACACTACACACTTCGGGACCTGTCTCCCAACTACTGCAAAAGGAATGCAGAGCGTAACGGTATGCAACACAATTCCTCGTCGAATTATGTAAGTTGAAATAAGATAAAACAAAATAATAGGCCATATGAATAAAAACCAAGCAATTGCTTTCTCTTAAAATTTCTGTCCTTTTACCTAAAATTTATAAATGGAATGAATCAAAATAAATTGAAGCAAAAAGTCTGAAATTTTAAGAAAATCAATTGCTCAATTTTATTCATATGGCCCAATATTTGTAGAAACAAGAAATATGAAAATAACCACAACTCGAAATTCGGAAATGTTTCTCATAAAAATGTTATTGTCCCAGAACTGTCTAAAAAAGCAACAGTTCAGAATGTGTTCCAAAGATGTGCAATGGAGGAAAATTGTCACTTCGCAGCGAATCACCATGTTAAAAAATACAGTTAAAAGTATTGATTAGGTTGTTATACATGTGCATTTCCTTCGTTACGGATGTTTAATGCGGATACACTTTTTTTATCATAAAAAATTCCCTCCCTCTTCCTCTGCTACCACCAGCGGGCTTCGAGTCGAATACTTCCAGGGCTGGAGCGATTGTGTCCATTCGAACGACATGACACAGCCAGAGGAGCCGCTGTTATCCGAAGCATTTGAATTACCCTGTTTAAAATGTCAAGCAAACAAAATGATAGATGTGATTTGAAAAGAGTTTTGTTACTGAAGCGGTGTTTAGTGGTGGCCAGACTCGATTTTAAAAGCGTTTGGCTAATAAAGTGGCTAAAAACTTTCATTGTAAATCAAAATATTTTACACATATTTTTTCTAATTCAGATATTGTATTCACTTATAATGTTAAGAAGAAAAAAATTTGCATACATTAGCTTGAAAACAAAGTAAGAGAATATGAAAACTGATGGGAATCATTTAAATCCAAAACTAAAACAATATTTTATATACATATGTGCTATATTTCAGTGCATACTTTGCAATCATACTGCATGCAGCTTTATCTGAACTAGTATCTGAGTCACTTTTATACTCATGTCACATAATCATTGTTATCAGATGTTGTTATATCAAATACGTATCTTTGAGAAATATTTCAAATAAGCATAGAAATACTACCCAAAAATATGTGCTTGTATTTACTTAATTGCAAACGTCATTTTTGACGTTTTGGTGGAGAACCCTGGAACCCCTCCCGCGTGCAGAGATGCCGGCTGGTACCAGGGCCACATCACGGTTGTGGCTTGCGATGATGCGAGGTCGGCGGCGCTGTATAAGACTGCCGTCGCAAAGGTGGGAGATGTCTATCCCGGAGCAAATCTGGAAGTGGTGGACTGGAAGGAAATTCTAGTTAGGCCTAGAGCTAGGACGTGGGTACCCGTCATGCCATCATCGCCGGAGAGCATCTTAAAGATGCTCCAGCTCATGAATCCGGCTCTTCCAACGAGCGACTGGAGGGTGCTACGGGTCGAAGACCTGGATGGCCCGTCGCGACAAGTGGTCCTGTCTCTCAACAGGGACTCGATCGAGCTTCTGGAGAGACGAGGTGACCCTATCGCGGTGACGCGCAGCGGAGGTTTAGCGAGGAGGAGCTGCTACTCAGCGATGGGGAGGGTGGCGCTGACGTCACCGTCATAGAACCTCAAATGAGGGTTCTGCAAATCAACCTCCACAGGTCTAGGGCAGCCTCGGCTGCTCTTTTGAGTCGCCTATGTAAAGGCGATGTCGATGTCGCACTCATCCAGGAACCCTGGGTGCGCAACTCAAGGGTTTGTGGCCTGGGCGCGGTAGGTTATAAGCTTCTGGTGGAGCGAAATAAAGGTAAAATTAGAACCTGTGTAATGGCAATAATAATAATAATAATAGATTGGCGCTTACACATATGTTAGTGTTTGGCCGAGCTTCTCCTCCGATTTGTTGCGTGCGCCTTGATGTTGCCACTCAAAGGGGAGGGACCTACAGTTTTACGCCGACTCCGAACGGCGATTGTATATTTATGAGAAGCTTTTTTATGGCAAAGTACCCTCGGAGGTTTGCCATTGCCTGCCGAGGGGCGACCGCTGTTAAGAAAAAAATTTTTTTTCTAAATTTTTTTTGCGATGTTGCCTTGGCCAGGACTTGAACCCAGGCCTGCGGAGCGGAAGCGCGCACTGCTTACCACTACACCACAGCGTAATGTGTAATGGCAAAGTCGGATTTAAATATCTTTCTTCTACCTAATTATAGCGATGGCGACATTACGAGCACCATACTCGAGATAGGAGGCGTGTCAATTGTGCTGGCCTCCGTGTATATGCCCTATGAGGATGAGGATCCTCCGCAATCTCTGTTGCGCGGACTGGTGGATAAGCATCGTACGGGTTTCG
>JAPVRG010293527.1:3764-18629 GCA_029783565.1 Rhagoletis cerasi
GTGGCGTAAGATCATGCACTACGCACTGTTTGCTCTTTTCCTGATCCAATTGGACCATATCGCTGCAGTCGAAATTATCTGCAATAAGAAAAACATATATTTGTAAAAGTGACATAAATAAGATGTAAATGTATTTTGATTAAAATTGTAATTCAATTTATTGAAAAAAATTTAAATATATGTATGTATACATAGTACATATGCATGATAAAAACATTGTGGCAAGTCGAATTAATATAAGGTGATAGCAGGAGTACAAAAACAAAAATTTATATGTATTTTGTTTTTGCTTTGGCGGCGTAAACTGTCAAAATCTGTAAGAGTGTGTGTGGAAATGCAAACAAAATTTTTCAATTTGACAATAGAAGCCCTGCGGCGAAACAGATACACAAAATCAGCTGATCTAGTAACACCACCTTATATAAATTCGCCTTGCATTGAGGGTTCTCATCTAAACGTCTAAGTCTACATGCCTCGCAAACCATGTAAACCTCGTAAATTTACGGCCTCTTAAACAATCTGACATTTGTAGTTTACAGAATATGCGGAAATCGAAGCGGCGAATTTTTCAGTGCGGTAAACTCAAGGGAAGTGTAAACTCGATATAAAAACGTTTAAATCTAACTTACCATAATTTTTTCCGAAAACATTCAACTATTTTAAATAAGATGCGAGAATTTTTTATAAATATTACAACTTTTTTTATCTTTCTTGATCTTGGCATTTGGTTTTATGTGGTGGTTTCATGTAACACTGTGTTACCTTAGCCCTTATTATAAGGCAAAGCGAATTCATATAAGGTTGTGTTACTAGAACAGCTGATTTACATAATTCGCCTCGGCACACAAATGTCAAAATTTCTTATTTCGCTTAAGGCTATGCCAGATAAAACGCTTGCTTCGCTTTGCGTGTCACATTTGCTTTGACAGCTAAGATAAAATGTACGAAAATACATGAAACATCTCACATAGATTGCTTGAGCTTGAGCGTCAAGCGAAAAGATGGCAAACTCCCATCTTTTTGCGCACTTTGACAGTTAGCTGGTTTAATTTTTATTTTATTTCGCTCTACTTCAAGGCATCATGCAGAAACATAAAAACTAACAATATTTCTGATATTTTTAAAACTTAATTTACTAAATTCACAGCAATTTTCGCGAGTAAACAAGCAGTGTAAAAGTGCTTGCAAGGCGTTCATTGTGGCATACCTTTACGTTTTGCGCTTTCCTGGCAAAGTTAAAAATGTCACGCGAAGCGACAAAGTTGTATCTAGCATGGCCTTTAAGTGAGTAAACTAGGCGAAACCCTTTGCGTCGGGGCGTGGCACAAATCAACGAAATGTTGAAGAATCTTGCTTTGAACCAAGGCACATTAAATAGGTAGTAGCAGCAGGGCTGCAATTTTGATTTTTTTTCTATTTCGTGAAGAATCTGAATTGACAAACTTTGTTATATTCATATACACGTTCACATGCACATGATTTGGCATCCTTTCTGCTTGCTGGTCGAGCGTGTTTCAGTGATGAAAATGATGGTACAATTGTACTTTTTTGGTACATTTTGGAAGCCAAAAAATACATTGGTACTACATCGACATTTTGTATACAATTTTGTCAAAATACAGCACTGTACCACAATTCTGTCGAAATACAACACCGTGAACACTTTGAAATTTAAATTTTCGTAGATAAAAATATACAGCCGGGCTCCCATTTCCGATATAGCAAAAATTTTGCGTTTTACTTTTCAAACCGCATATTTGTGCGCGTATCGCATAATTTTCGCGACTTCAAATCGGAAACTTTAAACTTAGTGGAATGAAAAGTAAATGACGTCGCACGCTTAAATAACCGATTTTTAAAAGCTTGGACAATTTTTATTTATTAAAAGAAATAATTAAGAATCATTCCCCTGCTTAAAAATAAAAATTAGGTTTAACTTATTTTTTTATTAAATATTTACGGGCCGGCCACACCTCAAATTTTTCTGCAGAAAAATTGCCGATACAACAATCATTTACGTTTTGATTCAGTCGATGAATCGATTAACTTTGCCAAATAATAGGTATGTAATACCAGAAACAAAGTGAAGAATGGAGTTACGAATTCAGGAGACCCCAAAAATAAAAACGTAAGATTTTTACGAAAACGCAAAACGCAAAAGTTATTGAAAATGGGAGCCCAGCTGATAGTCATCCTTTTCTACCTCATTCAAGTAAATATGTACATTGTAATATTTGGATCGCGATCCATATTGATGGATTTCAAATTTTTTTAGATATTTGATGGTGTAACAGGCGCCTAAGACGAACGGACATGAAATACATACAAGGCATACATATGTTTCAAATTTCAGCAAACAATTTTAATATAGGGAATACATATATGTATATATGTATGTATACGGCCTTTTTAATGTTGGTACTTTTTTGGCTGATTTAGTACATTTCTTTTGGTCATTTGGTACAAAATTAAAAAACTGATTTATCATCCCTGGCGTGTTTACATTTATTTCTGTTTTGAATATTTTTTTTGGTTTGTTTTTTATATCCGGATGGTTAAAACCAGAAAAAAATTAGAAAGTTGCCACCTGCTTAAAAATTTCAGTATAAGTAAATTAATGAGATAAATTAGATATTACAATATGGGTGTCAAAAGAAAGAGGTTATGAAGGCTTACAGGCGAAAAAATTTTTGTGGGGGTCGCCACCTGTTTCAAAATTTAATTAAATTAAATTGGTAAGATAAATTAAATATTGCAATATGGGTATCAAATTAAAAAGATTTAAGAAAGCTTACTGCTGAAAATATTTTTGAGTCGGGTTGCCACCAATTTCGAAAATTTAGTTCAATGAAGTTGATAAGATAAAGTATGTATTATAATATAGGTGTCCAACGAAAGGTGTTTGAAACATTTTTGATAAAGAAATATTTTCAATAGACCTGTCACCTACCTGAGCAGTAAAAACTAAAGGTAATACCCGCCAATATTATTTAAAGCCTTTGAGGCTCACATCAATGTGGAATATTGTAACTCCGTCAAGTTAGTATTATCATGTTTGGCAATGATATCACCTCATCGAACAATGCACATAGCCTCGAGATAAAAAGAGAACAAAAGTCGAAGTATTAGCCGAAGCAGTAGGTACAAATGTTCCAAAATTGAACCAACAAAAAAATATGGCCTACGACTCTTTTATAGAACCTGTGGACACTGGAGTAAATTTTAAACAAAAAACAAAACCGACTTCAATTCTCATATACAAATTTAAGATTACCGTTATTTTCTTCATGACCCAATTATCGGATCTACAGTCAATTAGTAGGAGACTACCTCTGAGGAGCTCCCTTTCCTTTAAAAAAGAATTATAGAAATCGGTTGACGTAGTCCAAAGTTATGCGGTAACATACATAAAAAAAATATTCCGACGAATTGATAAAATATGCAGATTAATATTTACTAAAGTGTTACGGATGTTTGTTTTTTAATAAAAACTTGTGCTTGGGAACTTATTGATACGAAAAATTCATTTCTGATATCTATTTTTTAGTTAAAGAGCCGCAAGATTGCACTACAAAGCAAATTACATATATGTATGTAATTTTTTAATATTGTAACAGTGTGTGTTTTCTTTATTAAGTTTACCCAGTTTTAAACTGCTACTTGTACTGTATCAGCTGATAAAACTTGTTAAATTCTTATTAAAAATTTTCGGTAAGGAATAAGCGAGTGGATGAAAAATATATAACGGCAAGAACGGTCCATATATATATGTATGTGAAAGAATACACACATGCGACGACTCTAGCCATTGTGTGTCACTTTAAATTACAGAAATTTTTTTCTTATTGTATTAAAAAAATTACATTCGTTACACTTTAGTAAATATTAATCTGCATATTAACTTAGAAAATATTAAAGATTAGAAGAAGGCCCGGTGAACTTCATATCATCTATAATTTATTTGAATTTGACTTTAGTCAATCATAACAAACCTTCAAAATTCAATTCATTGAGATCACTAATACTGTCTGCTGTTATAGCTGATAAAAGATTCCACCCCTATGGGATATGCCACTCCCCCTTTTACAAACTCATTTATATATACCTTTCTATAAGCAACTACCATAAGTATCTGTGCATTTCGAATTTCGAGTTCATGTGACCATAATTCCGAAGTTAGAGCTGATCAAAAATTTCACGCCTATGGGAGGTGTCCGAAGCACAAGTTTTTATTAAAAAAAACATTCGTAACACTTTAGTATATGTGACCCGGCCTATGAAAAGGTGGCTTATGACTCAAAAAAGAAATTGCGAGAAACAGCTGTTAAAGATAAACAAATTCTGTTTTCTTTCATTTGTGCTCTTCTTTTTTTTTTGAGTCATAAGCCACCTTTTCATAGGCCGGGTCACATATGCTGGTTATGTAAGCAGACACATTTTTACGAAAAATGGTTTTGCTAGGTGGAACCAGGATTAAGATATTTTCAAAAGCCGTATTTATGGTCTCCGATTTGGTTCAAATTTGGCATACGTAGTTGAAACATCGTAAGTCATAGATTTCCAAAAATGGGCCCACTAGGTGGCGCTGAAGTGAATATTTAAAGTATATTCTACATAAAATTCATGTTTGTTTTGCGTTAAAAATTCATTTAAAAGCAATAATAACAAAAATATCACGGTGGGGAGAATTTGTATGTCCCGTTGCGACATGCCCCGTGCGACAGTGATTAAAATTAAATTAAAAAAAGTATAAATCATTTTTGTGTAAAATCGAAAACTATTTTTTATAAACAGCAGTGGACAACATTCTGACATAAATCCAGTGAAATATTGCCCCAGGTTTCGCTGAAATCGGCGTTTCAATTGTTGGCCGCGAAAACCACTTCTGTTTTTGTCCCGTTTGAATGCCTTGGGGTTTTGCAATTATGTGTCTTAAAAACGGAAAGTTGCTCAAAATCAATTTTGGGTCGCTGAACACGAAAACAATACCCATTCTTTTTTTTAAAGAAACGTTTTGGAGATTTTTTCGAAAAACCTGTTTTTTGGTACCTTTCGCAGTTAATTGTCGATATATTGTGAAAAAATTATCTAATCGACGCAGGCAACCCAGCGTTCGAAAATAAAATTTGCAAAAATATATAACTTGTGCAGATTTTAATAAAAATTATTACTGTTACTAGCGACCAAAATCGAAAAAAATGAAATTTTCTATAATTTTTGAAAATTACAAATTTTTAGATGCTTATTTTTAATAACAAAAATTCTATTTGAATTTTTTTTTTTCAAATTTGAGTAAAAGATAAATCATTGCAGTAAATTTTGTTCGAAAATAAGCTTTCCCCTTGAATTTTTTCGTTTGTGTTGGTTAAAGTTTTCTCGAATTTGCATCTAGCAGTAAGAAAAAAAAAATAAAAAGACACAAAAAAAAAAAATAAATAAAAAAATAAAAAAATTCCATTTCCGACGAAAAATTAAAAAAAAAATTCATTTGCCTGCGTCGATTAGATAATTATTTCAAAAGCTATTGACAAATAACTGCGAAAGGTACCAAAAAACAGGTTATTCAAAAAAATCTCGAAAACACTTCTTTGGAAAAAAATGGATCTTGGTTTCATATTCAGCGACCCAAAGTGAGCCTAGAAAATACTTTTCTACAAAGGTTAATTTTTCGTGTAAACTAGTGTTATAGGGCTAATTAAGATCTTTAAGCTAAGCCTATTGTCAAAATAAAAAAACGTTTTAGATGATGTTTTTTTTTCAGTTTGAATGTGTACGACGGCCACGTTCGACATAATGGAAATGCCCATATTTATTTTATACGTAGATGGATACACTTTTATTTTTTTAGTTTTTTGTAATTTTTTTTATAAATGGATACACACTTTCACGCTTTTGGAAAAATTTAACAAATTTTTTAATACATCTTTTTATAAAAGCAAATATTTTAGCAAATGTTTTGCAGTTAAGAAAAATTGACTAAGAATTTTGATAAAAGTAAAGGAAAATAAAATTTTAGTAAACTTTTTCAGATTTTATTTTTAACGCTTTTGAAAGAAATTGTTTTATTAACTTTTTTTTTTATTTTAAAGGCGTTTGGAAGAAAAAATTTACAAAATTTTTTCATAAAACTTTCTTATAAAGCATAATTTTTAGTAAATGTTTTTAGAGTTGACACTTTAGGAAGAAACATTCAGCAACAATTTTTAAAAAAGTTAAAATGTATAGTATGTTATAGTATAATTTTTGATAGATGGGTACACTTTTGTGTTTAACGCTTTTCGAAGAAATGTTTTACAATATTTTTTGATACAATTTTTTTATAAAAGCAGTTTTCAGTAAATTTTTTTTTATTTAGATGGGTACACTTTATTCTTAGCGCATTTGAAAGAAAAAATTTATAAAATTTTTTAATAAATTCTTAAATTTTTAGTAAATATTTTTATAGTAACCCTTTGGAAGAACAATTTACCAACAATTTTTAATAAGAATAAGAAAAAAATTTAGTAATTTTTGTTTTTGCTGGGTACACCTTTATTTTTAAAGCTTTTTGAAGAAATATAAAAAGAAATTTTAAACAAAGTTTTTTATAAAAACACTGTTTTTAGTAGATTTGTTTTTTAAGTTAAAATTGTAAGTGAAAATTTTTAGAAAAAAGTTTTTTTATATTATTTTGATACAGGATGTTGGAAACTGTATAACATTAAATTTAATTTATACAAATATTTCGTTTTTGTGAAATTTGTATTTTAAGCTTAATCCCTGAATAAACGCGTAATAAATAATCATTTATCTTTACACATGTATTTTAAAATCACAGAATTCATTAATTCATTTATCGGCTTAATTAAAAAATTAAATGGCCAGGTTCAATCACCAGCAACAAAAATATTTGTTTAACACTTGTTTTTAATTTATTTATTCAACACTTTTTTCACCTCGATTATTTCCACAATTTCAGTATACTTTTTTAAATTTTTATTTGCGTCTGGCTGCATTAAAAAAGCCTCAATAAAAAAAGAGAAACGGCTTAGGGCGCGTAATTAACCGCTTTTGTACCATTTAAAATAACAAATCATTTAACACTAAAAAAATGCAGCACTTCCTTTCTTCGATTTGCCTTTCTATTTATACACATTTTGTATGCGTTTTAATTGCATTAATGATTTTATTTTTCCACACTTTTGCACAATGTTTTGATTTCTATATACTACATCTACAGGCATACACATAGGACCAATACATATATGTATACGCACGTACATTGATTTGTTTACATAAAACATTACTATGCTGATTAATTAATCAGAACAGAATATTGCATTGCAATTGCGACAATATTTACGATTCAAATGACTGCGACTTCGCTTCCGACGACAAAATTGCATTGAGTCTAACAAACCGAAGATCGCTATATTGGTCGTTCTAACGTTCTGAAGTTCATTTTGGACTTTTGTTAACCTCGTACGCGTTGCTTGCCGATTGCGCGTCGATGTGATCTTGCGCGCGCGCCTGTTATCAGCAATCGGCCCGTTCAAGACGCTGAACATTCGTCTGCTAGCGCAACTCAACTAGAACTGAGCGTTTGGCTGGCGAACGGCTGGCTGGGAGTTGATGCTTGGCAAAGCGACGCCGCTGCTGCAGCGTTGGCGTTGGCAATGTCGACGACGGCGGCTAAACCGAAGCTAATGGGGAGCACGAAGCTTTGGTGGAGCAAAAAAAGAACCAGCTACAAAGAAGCTGAATGAAATCGAAAGTATATCAGCAAAGCAATGTATAGGGGACGCGGCGGGTTTGAGTGAAAAGCGAATTGGTGGTAGTAATGATGTTGGCCCATGAGTGATTTCGTGAGTGAATTATTTGTTTGAGTTATTTCCATACGTTGCCGTCGAGTGGATAGATGATAGATATATTTTGCAAGTCGAATAATTCTTATGATTCAGATTTAGTATATATATATCGTGGAGGTTTGTATGTATTAGATAGATCTTGGTATGATATTCCAGCTACTAATTAAAGCTGGACATTTGCAAAGGTAGCGATCTACTGTTTCCTGTTCACTTTCGTGCTTCTCCTTCTACAGTATTTATTGCATGCGACCCCCAGCCTTCTGGCGTTGGAACCAAGCAAGCAGCACACAGTAAGAATCATTACTAGCCTCGTAATGTCAGGTCTACGATTTTTTTTAACAAATTATTTGTTCTTTAAGGGTTGCAGCCGAAAACTGGAAGACTGTGAGACTAACTTTTATTCCCATGGCAGGAGAAACGACTTACGTGTCTGCGTAGGATTTCAGACCAATCAGCCTTTCTTCCTTTCTATTGAATAACTTTGAGACTTGACTGACCTGTTTGTAAGAAATATGATTCCTCGGTACCTTCCTTGATATCGAGGGGCTTTTGCTCAGCTGCTATTCAGGACGTAAGTAAAAGCCCTGATTAATCTTGGAGTCGAGAATAACTATGTTGGGCATACATACAAGTATCTACCGTATGATCCACGACAGAATTGTCGTAGCGGAATAAGAAAGCGACTATATCAGGCGTAAAGTGGGTAGGGTACCTCGTAGGGGGTAGTCATTCTTTCTCTGGATCGCTGGTAAGAAGGGTATGTCGAATTATTGCCTACGCTGAGGAAGTAACACTCAGCGTGAGAGGAATGGTTTTGGACATTCTGTATGATCTTACGCTGCTGTACCTTAACTTAGCAACGAACTGATTTCCTAAAAGCGGACTTCCTATTAACCCGGGAAAGACGCAGCTTGTCCTGCCTACCCTCCCTAGATTGGCCTGTGTTTGCCTTAAATACATTGCCGATAAAGCAGAACAGTATTTTCTGAGACCGGCTCCGAACAGATCCTTCTCTGCACGCATTCCTCCATGCGGCGAACGGCAGATTGGCAGTCTCTGTAATAGAGGTCAAACTAATAGTAACGAGATGTATTCTGTCTGCCATTCACCGTAAATCTAATTTTTTGGGCTGCCAGATTTGTGTAGCGGTTTTCAAGTAGAGATGCCGCTCTAAAAGTGGCAGCCGATTAGCTACGCACAAGTAGTTTACCGAATACAGAGGTAAATATCAATCTAATAGCCAAGTGGCAATGAGGACCTTAGGACGGCTATCTCACACAATCGCTTTGGATTATCTCCGAATTAACCCTTTGAGGACCGAATTGAGCTGGGTGGGACTAAAACTTGTTTGACGGCATATTATTGTTGGTTAATCTTATAATCCAGTATAAGTTCCAGTCCAGTTGGTTAATCCATATAATATAGTATAAAATTCGAACCGTTATGAAATGTTGCTTATAAATGTGTACAAAGCTTTCTAACAAACACCCAAAAAAATATTTTTTCAAGGTTTGATGTTTTCATTTAATTTTCTTTATTAAATTTTGTAACCTAAACCCTTTTGTTAAAAAAAATTTAATTTATTATGTGTATTTTTTAAAATGTTGCAGAACCATTTTTAGCTACATTTATGTTGCGCCCAAGTAGTAAAAACGAACAGACGCTGAAAAGTAACTGGTTTCTTAATTTCGGCATGAGGTCCAGCTTTTCGCCTTCACAACATTCTAAAGCAACGATTAAAACAAACCGTTAGAAAATTTTTTCAAACAACAAGATTTATAAACCAAAATGTCAATGTTGCTTATAGGCAACATCGGTCCTCAAAGGGGTAACTCTCCGAACGCAGTGCGATGGCACTTGCATGGTTGATGAATTAGCTTGGCTGGGTACCCATGAGGTCATCTCTCCGGACATCGTAGGCAAAGGAGTCGGGCTTGATTTTACAATGATATACTGGTTAGGGAACTTTAACACAATATGAGACATACAACTATTTTGTGAACTCTGATTACAACTTTTGGTTTAAGACCTTACGTCTTCCCAAAAAGGCAAGGATTCTGGTGTAACTCACGCAATTAAAGAAAATACATGAAAAAGCCCGATTTTTTTAAATAAAAAAATTTAGAAATTTCTAAAAAACGGTTGTACTTTTATCTGAAAATTTTTTGCTTATCAGGGAGCTCACCCTCCAACTATCTTCTCCTCAAGTTTTTCGTGATACTTCTTGGACACCCTGTATATCTATATAATTGTCCGACCTTTATACATAAAGTGGGCAACAAAGTCTACGTACGGAGAATTTTTAAAAATTTAAGCCAAGTTTTTTATTTTAATTTTTTTAGCTAATTTTTTATAAAAATTGAGTTCATACCACAACAAAATACATACAAATATAATCTCTAAACTTTTTGCAAAACTCAGGAAAATTCAACAAATTTGCATTAAAATTGACAACTTTTTAATAGGATTTTTCAGAAAAAATTTGTGTATGCAGTTTTATAGCTCAATTCTAGTATAACATAGTGCAAGCTTCAAGTAGCTACAAAATATCGTTGATTTTTGGCAATTTTTTTTGTTGACGGTGTTGTGCATTTTATTCCATATAAAAAAATTGTCAAACATACTTTCTATGGAAGAAAACGCATGACACTGTCAGCCAAAAAAATTATCAAAAATCAACGGAATTTTTTAAAAACTTCAGACTTAATGGGCTACAAATCTGCATAATCAAAGTTTTTCTAAAAAATCTGATTAGAAAGTTGCCAATTTTTTTGAAAATTCATTGAATTTTCCTGAGTTTTGCAAAAAGTTCAAAGTTTCTATTTGTTCGTATTTTGTTGTAATATGAACTAAATTTTAATAAAAAATTTGCTAAAAAAAATTTGCTTAAATTTTGAAAAATTCTCCGTACGTAGACTTTTGTCGCCCACTGTATATGTGAAATTGACTATAAATTACAATCAAATATTAGTGATTTTTTTTTACTAATATCAAATATTTTAAAAATAATTTGTAAATAATGTTGCAGACACCATATATGGAAAATTGTATTATCATTGTATGTAAATAGAATGGCAATATCATACGCCATAGATGTCGTTTAGCACTAAACGTTTTTATTAATAAAGTAACAATTTACTAATACAAATAACTCCTACTCCTAGAATTTATATTTTAATAGTGCATAAACCGCGAACATTCCAGACTTAGAGCAGTTACTAGAGCTAAGAATTCGGAAGCATACAAAATCATTTCAGTATTGTAAATATTATGTACACAAAAGTCGATGCATCGAAAAAAAAATACATCGATGTATCGATGCATGTATATCGGAAAATCCAAAACATTGGTTCTATTCGATGCATCGAATGGCAAAAATCGGTGTTTCCGATGCATGGATTTTTTTTTGCGTCCCTAACCCGAGGCGTGACCCTACTAACGCCTACGACTCTTAGGTCTTGCTATGATTTACGAATTAATGAATAATGCTTTATAAATTATGAATAAGCAATAATAAAGTATGCATTATGAAATTTAAATAATGAAATTTAAATTATGAATCAAGAATTAGGAATAACTAATTATAAATTATGGATGAATTATGAATTCAGAGTTGTGAAATATAAAGCATGAGTTATGAATTATTAATTATGACTTATGAATTACTAGTTATGAATTCTGAACTGCGAATTTTATATTGCGAAGTGTGAATCTTGAATCATGAATCATAAATTATGAATTACTAGTTATGAATTTGTAATTACGAACTATAAATTGTAAATATTATTTTATGAATAATGAATTATGAATCATGGGTTGTGACTTACTAGTTATAATTTATGAATCATATATTATGGCTTATGAATCGCGAATACTGAATTGTGAATTATGAATATCGGATTATGAATATTGAGATATAAATTTTTAACTATAAATTACACTGTACAGCACTCGGCTGGGTATTGGACCAAACCAAATTCTTATAAGAGATTGAGTCATAAGCAAAACAAATGATTTCTCCGTTTTTCGAAGCTCGAAATTGGCCTCCTATTTAAATGGTTTATAAGTTTTTTTGTGCAAACTTATATTACAGATGTTATAAAGAATGAAAAGTCAGATCTTCGAAAAATAAAAACCTTATATGTATTTCGAAAACTTTTGAACTGCTATAAAAAATTAATATCGTTGCAATTACACTAGTTTACACGAAAAATTAAACTTTGTAAAAAATTTTTTTCTAGGCTAACTTTGGGTCGCTGAATATGAAAACGAAACCCATTTTTTTTAAAGAAGCGTTTTCGAGATTTTTTCGAAAAACGTGTTTTTTGGTACCTTTCGCAGTTATTTGTCAATATCTTTTGAAAAAATTATCTAATCGACGCAATCCACCGTTGGAAAGGCATTAATGCGCTCTTTGCAAAAATATATAACTTGTGCAGATTTAAATAAAAATTATTACTGTTACTAGCGACAAAAATCGAAAAAAGTGGAATTTTCTATTATTTTTGAAAAGCAAACATTTTTAGATGCTTATTTTTAATAACAAAAATTTTGATAATTTTTTCAAATTTGCGTAAAAGATAAATCATTGTAGTAAATTTGGAGTTCAAGATCATCCAAATCGGATAAGAAATTTAGATTTTATGGAGCACTGAGTAAAAATTCCAACTATATATTTTTCACAAAATCACACTTTTGGTCGGAAATTAAACTTTGTAATTTTTTTTTTTAATTTTTTTCTTACTCCTGGATGCGAATTCGAGAACAATCTACCGAACACAAACTAAAAAGTTCAAGGGGAAAAGCTTCTACATTTCTTATCCGGTTTGGATGATCTTACACTCAAAATTTACTGCAATGATTTATCTTTTATAAAAATTTAAAAACAAAAATTAAAAAAAATTTTTGTAATTAAAAATAAGCATCTAAAAATGTTTAATTCTCAAAAATGACTGAAAATTCCACTTTTCTCGATTTTGGTAGATAGTAACAGTAATAATTTTTTTTTAAATCTGCACAAGTTATATATTTTTATTGCAAATTTACATATTTAAATAATTACCTAGAAAATTGAGATACGATAATACAATTCATGTGTACAAAAGAATGCTCTTAAACAAGGGTTTGCCTTATAGTAAGGATATTAGTGCAAGCTTGCCAATTATTTTCGGTTAAAAAAAATTTTACTAAATAAACGCAATATGGACATCAAATGAAAGGTATTTTTGAGACGGATACAGAAATATCTTCGATGAGGGTTGCCACGTTTTTGTAATAAAAATTTGTGTCTTATTAATTTCAACGAACATTTTTTGTATGAAGATATGTATGTATTCATAGTATATATGCACTCAAAATTACTCTTCTTCCTGGCGTATTTTCAAATAGGGATGCCACCTCATTTAAAAAGTAAACATTTTATCTAACTTTATTTATAGAATTTTTAAGCACTGATTGGGCGTTATATGTTGCATTTTCCTGAGTAAAGCGTCCAAGTACTTTAAAAATACTTCTCTCGCAAAATACTCCTCGGCATACCCGCAATCTATTTATAGCCGTTTTCTCAAGAAGCTCTTAAAATGTATCTACCCTGCAACACACATTTTTTGAGAATAAAATTTTTGTTTAAAAGGCAGATAAATTTTTTAATTGACTTGAAAAACGAACCTTAGTATGGAAAGAGGTATTTTTTTTAGATCTTAACGCTAATGTACATATATATCCACACTTACTCACACTCAAAGTGAGGCGATACAAACAAAAAATAGTTTTCCCTAAAATTCACAGTGCCCTTAATGTTTAGTCAATATTGTAGATTTTTTTTATAAAAATATAGTTCGTGATACAACAAAAACCATAAAAACTCCAAACCTTGACACAAATTTGGAGGATTCGACAAAATTTCTATTAGTTTTCATGAAATTTTTCAACGTTTTGATAAGATTTTTTTTTAGAATTTTTGCGGATCCATTGAATAATAAGGTTTAAGTTTGAAGTGGCTACAAATAACCCTTAATTTTTTTTTGTCAACGGTCTTGCGCATTTTCTCCCTTATGCGTGGAAGAAAATGGTCGAGACCTTTCACCAAAAAATTTAAAAAATCTACGGAAATTTATGGAAACTTAAAACTAAAACTTTACTCCTAAACTAGAATGGGCTACTAAATTGTCTACCTTTATGAATGTGAATGCAAATTTCCTCGAAATTTTGGGTATGGGTAAAAAATTGGAGTTTTAGTGGTTTTTGTTGTATTGTCATCTATATATTTTTTTTTAAATTGAACAAAATTTATTCAGCATGAAACACACTGTGAATATTAAGAAAAATACAATTGCTTTGTAGTGCCCCATTTTGTCTCTGCGCATCCGTATGTGTGTACATATATCATAATATTAAATAATAAATTCCATTAACAAAGTTACATGAAAAATATATATAAACTAAATGACCATTATTTGATACCTTACCCTTGATTTTTTATATAATTTTTTTTTTAATTTTCAAAAGTGTATGCCCTCCGAGCAAAGCTCGGTCATCCTGGTACTAGTTATTTAACTGCATTATAAATATGTAGGTATGCATATATGTGAATATTTATGTATGTACGCATAGCTGCAGCAAATTTGTTTTAGTAAAACGATGGTTGAATGACTCGTTTGCGTATGACAGGAGATAAAAATTTAATTTCTCTTGCTTACCAAAAGGTGGCACTTCAAAAAACACTTTTTTTTATATGTATACAAATTTATTAAATTGACGTTATATACATATGTACATATATATATTTATATATATGCGAGTATGTTTATATGCAAATGCATACCTGTATATCTACAAATGAGTGCTTGTGTGCATAAATGCATACATACATATGTATGTATGTAAATTGGTAATCTGCTAGGTACTCGATGAATACTCTTTAATGGATAGTTAGTTTCATATTAGAGCCATGTGATGAAAGCTGATAGCGTAAATTCCAAAAAGTAATCCTCAAACGAGAGATTGCTTGGAATGAACT
>JAPVRG010293547.1:13174-25822 GCA_029783565.1 Rhagoletis cerasi
TTAAGTTTACATTAAGTAATCATATGTTTGATGTTTTGTATTTTCTTTCCTTGTCAAATATGTTAGTATAAGGTTATAGTTGTTTGTTGATGTACATATAAAAGACTGAATTGTCTTAGTTGTACAAAATATGAAATAAATAAATGAAAAATTTTTTTTATGACGATGACCTCCAAGTGCTGGAGTTAATAGAGCTCGAGACAACTAAGCGTCATACAATTCTGTAAGAATTAGGTCGACTCTTCCATTTCACCAGTATGGGTTAAGAGTTGTCGCCGTAGAGTTGACTGTTGTCTCCTACAGAAGCTTGAACGTTCCACTGCTCTCCATGTGTGCCTTTATAGGATTTTCCTTAAAACCGCAAATTGGCAAACTTGTGGAGCGGCCTTTTCTTAATCTAGACCCATATAGGTTGGCTCGAGATCCATAAAAACTTATATACATTGTTGAGCTTCAAGGAAGGCTTTTGCTTACTTGATACGAGAATGCGATAAAAGAAGGCAAAAAGTGGTTCGAGCAACACACAAACGCTTAGCTCAAAATCGCATGCAGTATAAATAGTGTAGCCAAATTTCGCTTCAGGCTCGTCTTAAAAAGCTACACTCTAGCAACACATCCACCTATTTTGTGCTGGGAAGTCTATTTGAATTTAAAGTATGTGGACTTTCTGATGTAAACAGAAAACTTCACATTAAGTTTGGTGTATATTCCTATAAGTTATAAATACAATCCTGTGTCGCTTATTCATACACTTTTGCAAAGATCAAATAAGCAACCAAAAACACCCTCATTGAATTCAAAGACGAAACCTTAGTAATTACTTTTAATTTAAATAAATGCACTTGTCAAGTTTTTGATATGTAAATGGGCGTGAAAATAAGCACACCAACCAAACTCACTACTTAAAGATTCAAAGAAAATTTTCTCAACTATCGAATATTGCTGCAGCACAAATAACTAGGCACAAAACACACTTCGGCTGTTGAGTCAAGTGAGTGCGGTCACTATTTGTCAAGCTCTTCAGATATATTCTTTCACGAATTTATATGCAATTGAAAGCACATACTTATATTTCTTAAACACCCATATAAGATAAATATACAAATGTACCGTAAATAGGCTTATATACATAATTATATGTACATATCTATGTATATTTGAATGCAACTAATTCAATGTTGGTTCGGTGAGTTTCTTCGGTAGCCGCATTTTCAAATTTGTTGCAGGTCTATGGCACATTATAATTACTTACATAACTATGCATGCATGTACATATGTACATATATCTATAAATAAAGCACATAAAGTAGTTGTTTTGAAATGAAAATGCAAGATTTTCTTACTCTCACACACATATTCAAATCTTCACTACAACTATATGTACATATGTTTTGTTGAAAACTGCATTCAAAGAAAGTGCACATAAGAAAACCAAATATTCTTGCCTGCTTGGTCTGGCCTGACTTGTCTTTCCTTTTCTTATTGCTCTGCTGCTAAGTCGCCCCCCTATGCTTGCCACCACTTTCTTCGTCGTTTTAATTGATGTTATGGTAGGCAAGTATAGTGGAGATACCTCAAGCAATATGGTCACTAGTATCTGCTTATATGTGTTATACACATATGTATGTGTGTAATTGTGCTTGTGTTCGTAGTGTTATTTACTGTTATGCGAGTGCAATTTTCGTTTTATCGAAGACGATGGACAATGAGGCGATTGCATATAAAACTACACAATTTTGTATTGGTATCTTTTATGTTCAAACTTGGCTTAGCATCAAACTAGGTTGTGACGGTTTTATGAAGGCCTGCCGAGGTACATTCCTACCTGTGGCCTCAAACCATCTAAACAGTCTCTTCAATGAGCCAACCGTACCTAAATTGTTCAGATAAGTGCATACATAAGTAAGTGGTTCTCAAGCACATTTACACACTCGGTTGGTTTCAGATTTGAAGCCCGGTCGAATTTTTTCGATAGGATTCGCCTATGCTGTATTTATTTTCTGCTTTCCACGCGGTTCCTCATAAAAACAACGTGTCAAAGAAAGTGCTGACCTTCAGAATTCTTAGCAGCTACATGGTTAAGGTTAGTTCGCTTTGATAGGTATAGTTCGCAATCGAGCAAGAATGTTTTTCGTCCCCCTGTCATCGGGTATTTTCGTGATGTACTCGCACCCATGTAGCACCAGGAGAAAATAAGATGAAGGCTGAGCTTATCTTCTATCCCGCGCACGACCATTTTTAGGTAAAGAACTGCTAATTTTCCAGGTTTTTTGGCTAATATATTCTGGTACAAAATATTATCTTATTGATCACTTTCAAAATTCTTGCACTCTTTTTTCAACTAACACTGGAACATACAGAAAAATGTAAGTAATTATTTCCTTAGACAAGGTTAGGTAATGTTGGTTGGCCGTCTCAGGTGGACTCACTTAGACTCAGGGACCTTTGTGATACCACATGAGGCTTGCATTTATCCCCGTGCCCCTATAAATCACTTGGTGTTTAGGAAAAAAGTGCATTGGGGCTTCTAACATCCATCGCTTTGAGGTCATCGAGATCATTGAAGAAATAACTGGCAAGAGCTTTTGCTCTCCGTTTTGATAGACCCGGGCAATGGCAGAGATGATGTTGGATGGTTTTTTTTTTCGTTCTTATCTATGCAGCTTTTGAAATAGTCGTTCCAGAGTTTGGGCGCCCAGTCTAACTGCGTTGAATCCAATAAGACAATGTCCGGTGAGAACTCCAGTTACTAAGCCAATAGCATGCCTCCTTAGATTAAGTAGCGACTTAGTACGTTCAGTTTCTATGCTATGTTTATTACAATATGACAGGTCGGTTCCATTCCCCATATTTCATTGGCAATTTCTGTGAATGTTTCATTCAGTAGAATTTTACATGTTTGACGAGGGATGCCAAGAGCCTCTCTTATATTTGCATCAGGCAATATCGTTCCATGATGCGCGAATTTGCAGACTTGTAATTTCCTTGAATGTTGCAATGGCAAGGTATCCAGAGAATATGTGTGCGGAATGTCTCAGCTATATCGTTAAGGGATCATTAAGCAACTGTTTTTGAATTCAGCGACATCTTCCCATGAATTTAATAGCCGCGTGGTTGTAAGTGAAAATTTAGATATCATGACTAGGAATAGTATCACACGGTACTAATGTTGCGGCTTCTCAGGCAGCCATCAGTTCCGCCTGTGAGACTTTGCAGTAGTCAGAAAGGCAGAAGCTGAATGATAAACCCAACTGTTCCGAATAAACCCCACCACTAACTATTATGTCGAGTTAGGATCCATACGTGTAAACACGGATTGATCCTCTTTCCCTGACTTTATCTAATGACCATTTCTCCCTTGAGGGAAGACAGTTCATGAACTTGAAGTTGGAAGTGCGGATGGGTGGGATGTAGTCAGTTGTAAGAAACGCAGTTAGGTCGTTCCAGGATTTTTCAGTGATTGATATTTGGATGCATGCATTTATTGGTCGCGTTTAGCCTAAGCGCAGTATTACATGACATCTTTTTTGTATACATAACCGTCGAAAGAAGTGTTAGTAGCGCGTTGAGCGCTTTGGTGGCTGTTTTTTCCATTTTCTGTTATCAGTAGAGAAGCAAGCCGTTGAACCTTGTCAAATTTCGTAGCGTTTACCCATTTATTGAGAGCATCCCACCAAACTACTACACGTAGAAAAGAATTATGCTACGATATTGGACTCCAGTAGCTCGTTTCTGTAACCCTTCTCCACCGATTATTTCTCTACTGGTGGAGAATGTGACGTGATTTTCTACTTTTCATTATCAGTATAGATCAATGCACGACTTCATATTATGAATGTTTGGTCCCCAATTTCCTATCCAAAATTAAACCTAGATATTGAACCTGTTCGGTTCTCTGTAGTGTAACAAAATTTGAGTTGATACTTCCGATATTGACAGCTGTGTTTTCTTAGACAACTCTGGAAGCGTTTTCTGTGAAAGGGAGGCTGAGATTTATCCCAATTAATTCCTCACTTTTGCGAAACTTTTCCCTCAAGTTCCGCCTTGCTTCTGACAGCTAATGTCTGACGTCTATGAAAGAATGTGGGACAAATATAATTTTTGTTTGTTTATTCAATGAAAATATTTGTGTTTGTTTTTGCCACACTGTACGCCTTTCGGCCATTTCTGCCCTTTCTGACCAACACTGGACTAAGACGAAATTTTAATGCAGTTTCCTTGCTACTATTGCACATTATTTTGCTTATTTACATTTTTCGGAGAAATCTAAATAACGAGAAATGTGAGTGAGAAAGAGCAACCAGGAAAAGGGGAATGACAAAAATGGAGTGAGGGAGAGAAGTATTTGCCTCAAAAGCTAACTGAACAAGAAAAGGTTGTTGCTGAAGAAAATCTTTCATTTAATTGAGAATAAAATTTCGCATGTGTGTGCGCACGTGTATGTGTGTATTAGAAGAGAAGAAGTTTGCTTTTCATCTTTTGGCCTAACTTAAGCAAGCACGCACAAATCAACATATATTTTAAGGGTTTGCATAGAAGAAGTTATGCGAGTATGTGAGTATGTTTGTAGATATTTCAAGAAACTGACCAAGTAAATTTAAGTTTTCGGCCGAAAATTCTGCACTAATCACTCAAACCAGCACGCAAGATTACTGTCGACAGAATGGGTTGCATCAAATCAAACAGCAACCGCACACTCTCTAATACATATGTACGTTTGTATGTGTGTTTAAATGAGTGCTGACTGAAAGCAGAATAACTACACCACCTCACCTTCGTGGCTTAAGTTAAAACCGAAATTTGTGCACACACTTACATATGCATATGTGGATGCGTATGTATTCATGTAGGCAAGATTTCCCATTACAACGGGCTGCAGGGTTATTTGTGCGCTCATAGATGTCGTGGCGTATGAGTAACACCATACGGGCGTTGGCATATCTACATTTCGGCCAGCGCCAGCGCCATTGCCATTTTACCCATACTAAACATATTCGTTTCTTCGATAGGAAAGCGCACACATGCACTCATATTTATTTGAGGATGCGATACGCACAATGGCAAGCACATTTGTAATACTTGCTCATGATAGTGTGTTTGTAAAATAAAATGCAGGCACATCTCAAGAAGCCACATTAAAGGCGTCCAAGCCGACGTATTCGTTTGCATGTGTGCATGGGTATATCTCTAAAAATTATTTTAGTGTGGAAATACATACATACATACACACATATGTGTGTATATACAATAGTATTTGTTAGGGGTTTGTGTTTTTTGCATACTTGCGAAATGAGATGGTGGCAAAAAGTGTTTTTATGCTCACAAAGGGTTGCATCTCTAATGGCGTTGAGTGGTCAGTGCAATTAGTTGATTCAAATAAAGGAAAGATGCTGCCTGAGAGGTAGTAGTAAGAACTCTGGCGTATGAGGTTCTTGAAAATATTTATCCACTTGCGTATATACCAAAATAAGTATTTAGAGTACAAGGCATACATGCATTCGTACGTACACACATATATAATTATATGAGTGAAGACTGCTGCATTAAAAATGTAAATATGCTCGTAATGGTATATATGTACAAATCTATATATATATATAGGTATGTGATCACAGACTACTGAGGGTTTTCTGAAGTGTGTATAACTTAAATGTTGCTAATGACACCATGTTTGCTGAGTGGGGAGTCTCCGTAGTTTAATTATGCATGCTTCATTTGGATTTTGTATTTATCAGCAGGGAACGGATTTTATGGAAATTGCCTTTTTTTTGCTAAGAGCTAGAGTATTTGCGATTGAAACCTACCACGAATTAGCTTTCCTTGATTCCAAATATGAGACCCGGCCTATGAAAAGGTGGCTTATGCCTCAAAAAAGAAATTGCGAGAAACAGCTGTTAAAGATAAACAAATTCTGTTTTTCTTTCATTTGTGCTCTTCTTTTTTTTTTGAGTCATAAGCCACCTTTTCATAGGCCGGGTCACATATAAACATTTGATGTTGCCTTTTCATCATATTTGCCTATTTTTTCGCTTTCGCCTTTAAGTATTGCCTATTTAAAATTATTCATAAAATTTTAATATTAAATAGCGCTGTGGAAAATTAGTATGTAAAAACGGCAGTGTAAGCAATGCTTAAACATTTTGCATAAGATACAGAAGGAGCTTGTAGAAGCACTGTGCTCTATTGTCAAACTAGTGCTGGAAAATACCAAAGCAGTTTTTTTAGCAAATGAAGGTTTGGAGACACTAAGGTTCCGCATTGATAAAGGGTTAGGTAAAGGGCGAGGACAAAAATAATATATATCTATATATGTATAACTTATTTTTATTGGAATCGATAGAAATCAGTGAGCCGAGTATAACGGCAGGCCTTATTTTAGCGGAAAACAGCAACCAAAAGAGTTAGCAAAGGTCAAATTAAGCATTTTGTAAAAGGTATTCCAAAAAATTAGCCCTGGTTGGTACACTGGCTACGCTGTCCACAATATTCTTACGCAGAACTCCATGTATATCACGATTTTCAAGGGATTCCCCAAGGACGTGTAGCAGTGCGAGAAGAGAAAATGGGGGTTTTTTTGCAAGTACTGTGTATGTTGTATGCAAAACGAGAGTTTGGTTCATTTCGTATTTGATTATAGAATTTTCAAGTATAACTATTTAGATGATTTAAAAAAGAATGTGTTTGTGTAGATACTTTTTTTACATAAATGCCATTTTTACAAAAACATCTTAAGATTCATATCGTTGATGCTTTGCAAAACCGCCTAAATCACCGTAGTGGCAAAACTGAGATTTGGTAACCCTGAACTTCAGGCATCACCGAGCTTTTTATAGTAGGAGAGCCGACTACTCAAAAATATGTTGCATGTTGTCCTGAAATGAAATAACTAAAATTCAATAGTTGGTATATAGGGCAACTTGAAATCACCGACTTGCCAGGTCCTAGCCTGGCAGGATCATAGTGTTTGATTCAAAAATATGTTCCATCATGTCTTGGAATACAACTTTCTGATTTCGAAAGATTTAAACGTACTGATTCCAAAAGTAAGGACTTGCCATCTCTTATTCTGGCAGAAGTCCTTGGCAAGTCAGCTTGAAATTATTGCATTGGAGTCTCCCTCCCACCACAAATACCTCTCCGAATTCGCGTACGTCTTCACGAAATCTGTAGTAAAAGACGCGTCAGAACGTATCCTGTTTTTTATCTTGCCCCGCCCATCGCATTGCTGGAGGGCAGTGATGTCAACCTAAGTTTTCCCGAGTATATCATCCACCTCCGTCCTTAAGGGTTCAGACAGATCAAATGCCTTTTACAAGTTCGCCATGGTCATCATCAAAACCAGAGGATGCCGAGGTTTGATATTTCTTTTCATTAGGAGTTTGTTTCACGTGGCTGGTACAAAACCCAGCGTTCAGCTAGAAATAGGTCAATTGTTTATCTAACCCAAAATAACCCACTACGATAGAGTTAGTCCTTACCGTATCTCTGGAACGATGTGGTTATTTAGATAACAGAAGATTTAGGTCATAAAAACACAGTCTCCAAATCCAAATTTAACGATAACTCTTGGTTAAAAAAAAAAAAACAAATCAAAAAAGGCTTTGCAATGATCTCAAAATAGAAATCTTGATTTTAAGCGGTTATTTTGGGGCACCGATTTAATTCGATATTTATCTAGTAGGTCTAACTACACAGTGTTTATTGATGCAAGGCTTTAAAAAGCTCAGCTGGTATGCCACCGAAATTTCATATTGATACATTAGCGAAAAACTAGACTCTCATAAATGGGTTTGCGCCTAGGAGAGATCATAGTTTCTAAACTTATGGATCGGTAGTCCAGCAAGACAGTAAAATGTGTTTACATATGTAATTAAATTTCACTTCCAATCGCATATTCACTGGTACATATGTACATACATACACGTAGAATTCATTTTCTTAAGAAACCTCCTTCCTATATATGCACATACATATTTAACTAAATTTAACTAATAACAAAATGAAATGAATATTCAAGCAACCTCCGATATCTGCTGCTATTTCATTACACATACATAGCCAAGAATAAACAAAATATTTATAAATATATATAAGTATATACTAAAATATATAACTATTTAAAATGCCATACCAAACATAAAATGCAATAAAGTTATAAAATTGTTGTTGCCTTCTGAATGCACTAGGTAATCAAGTTTATTAGTAAACGCAGCAAAGGAGGTGAAGGGCAAAAAAGAGAGCGTACAAACCCTTAAAGTTAAAAGGGCGCTGAGTAAGAGTAAGAAAATTAAGTAAAGATGAAGCAGCTCCTATTTTGACTCCTTTTTCTTCCTCTCCTATGTCTTTGTCTGCTACTTTGCTTCAACTCTTTGTTTGCTACTTATGTTGGCATCGAGCAGCAAACTTCTTACGTAGATTTATTGTTTATGTATAAATATACAGGGCGACTGGGAAAGTCGTCCTAGATACTTAGGGACATTATTATTTAGGTCATTTCTGATGAACTTGGTTATGTGACATGATGTCCAAAAATTAAAAAAAATAACACAAACAAATATTTTGAATGAAAGAATGAGAATTTGTATCAAAACTAGCGGCGGCCATGTCGATAACGAATTATAATGAACAAGAAGTTTAAATTGTTAAGTTTTTTGTATTAGTCACGTATTTTTTAATGTTTTCCTTCTTATGAAATTTTACTCTCCACTACTTGAGTCCACAATCCGCCTACGGGTTACTTCTTTAATTTAAGTATTATACCTTTTTAGATAGCTAAAAAACATACTAGTTTTTAAAGTAATTTTCAGAATAGTTTCCATACATTTTTTTATTTTTTTATGATGTGAAGTAGGAAACACTTAGTGAAAAATCGTAAGCTCAATACTTCATCAGGCAGGCAATTTTAACTCCCAGAGCTTTGTTCATGTTTTATTGATGATTTTTGTTAATTGTTACTAAACAGAGAAGAAAAAATCGAACGCTTGAACTAAAATTTAAAAAAGTGGACGGATAACCAAAAAAAAATATTTTTCAAAATAATCTTTAAAATCAGGGACCGAAAATAATTGTTAAATATCATCATTTTTATTTCTAGATCAAAAAATAATCGTTATTGTTTGATATTTATTTTTTCGATAAAAAAATAATCGTTATTTTTTATTTTAATTTTTTTCTATAATTTTCACAGTTATAACGGACACTACTTTTTTATGACCGATTTAATTCTTTTATAATCGAAAAAATAAAAATCAAAAACGACGATTATTTTTTCATCGAAAAAATAAGTTATGATTTTTATTATAAAGATCATAGCCGTTACGGTCCCTGTTTAAAATCGAATATCTCGAAAGCGGTTAATTTTTGGACATCATGTCATGTAACCAGATTAATCAGAAATGACGACTTTCAATAACCCTGTATATTTGTTCATTCAGATGCTTACATTTCGAGTGCAAACAGAATACTGTGCAAGTATTTAGAAGGCTTGCAAATTTTTGTGTTGCTTCCACTTATAAGTACACATGTGCTTGTGTTTCATCTTCTTGCTGCATTTCCGGCCAGTTTATGTATGTAACTGTGTGCACCTCTATCTTAACTAAGCCTAGAAGAAATCGATTTGAGCCTACCACTTTTCACACCTTCCTCTGACCACAGCTGCTCTGCATGCAATGTATGTACATAGATTTAGGCAGCACAAGAGGCTGTGCACTCATGCAAACATACTTGAATGGTAAGTGAAAGAGGCGAATGAAGTTTGTGTACAGCAAAAATGTACTAAATTTGCATACACACTTGCAAACATATGCACGTACATATACTGGATGGTGATATGAATTTTCAGAAATTTCTCAAGGCACATCTTGAACCAGCCAAGGATGCATGCACAGACACACACACATACATTCACATGCAACTGCTTGACCATCATCATCATCAGTTGTATATAGTTGTTGTGGCATTTCTTTAACTTAAGAATTTCAAACTCTTGTTTTGCCGAGTAACTTGCCCTCTTTTTCTTTGCTTTCACCACTTTTCGGTTGCCATGCGCATGCACATAAAATTGCTAGCTAGCTGAGCTTTTATGCCAACACTCGAACGTATGGTCGGATTTCTTTGCACCTCATCCTCGCTAAGAAACTTTAAATAGAACGACGTGTTATATGCCGTCTTCAATCTGAACTCCCACTAATTTGTAGATTTTCTTATTTGCTATCCAACTATTGCAGTGATGTTGTACTGTACTTAAATAAAATTATGCACATCTCATTCTGTTTTGAAGGCATTTCTCTACTTTTTGCACAGCGACTATTTACATACATATATGTATATATTTATAATTTGGCGATTTTGTTGTTGTTTTTGCAGTCTTCCAATTTTCAATTAATTACTTAGTATAAACGCATATACTTATGTGCATTCAATTATTATCATATTAAATTATTTGCATTAGTCAGTCGTAAACGAGTAGATGCCGGTATCTTGTGGCAATGTCGCGGTTAAATAGTCGCTTTGAAATGACTTGTGAAGTTAATCGGTTTTTTGGTTTGGCGAAGCAGTCACAATCACTGGTGGTAAGTACAATATCTTTTGTGGCATTTTATTTCATTTTCAAACGACAACACCAACGAGAATAGGCCCCAATATATGCAAGTCCAAAAAACCCAAAAACTAATGTTGCAAATATACTTCATGACTCCACCTGCGCAGAACTTGGGACCTGGAACAAAAATTGTAAGGCATTATAGACTGAGAGAGTATTATTAAAAATTTATTTAAAGCTAACTAAGATGAAAAGAGTAAAGAAATCATCTAAAGAAACACTGCAGCCAAATAATGAAGTTCCGCAGGGAACTAATGTCTATCACAGAGAACTCTTAAGAGAGTTAGACAGTCTAGGCGTTTGAACCTCAGGCTTACGAGAACATTGACGGTAGCTAAGCAGCCTGGAAAAAATGCGTACAATATTGCACCATCTCATTCTGGAAACAAGCTGTACTAACGAGGGACCGAAAATAATGATTATTATAAAATTTTCAATGAAAAAAGTCAAAAGCTTCCAAATATTTGTTCTACGATATATATACATATGTGAATGTTTTTTCATGTCCTGTAGTAGTATGTTACGATTTATAAATTACTGAGCGGTGTATATAAAAATTATAATTAATGATTACATATCATATATCGAGTTATATTTTTTTGATCGAAAATAAAACTAATATTTCGAGTGTGTTTTTTCTCTCTCTGAAATAATGAATATTTTGTAAGTTTTATTTATTTGATCAGTAAAGGTCATTATTTTATGAGTTTTATTTTTTTTTTTCATCAAAAATAATGATAATTTTTTGAGTTTTATTTTTTTGATCGAAAATAAAACTAATTTTTTTTAGAGTTATTTTATCTCTCAGAAATAAAATTAATTTTTGAATTTAATTTTTTTTCTGGCAGATCGAAACTCTCAAAACGCCACAACGCTATTCTAAAAGCCTTTAAATATTCGTAAATATGAAAGAAAATAAAACTCATAAAATAATCATTACTTCAGGGCGAAAAAATAACACTCAAAAAATGAGTTTTAATTTGCTAACTATGCCGGCTCGAGGTAATTTTTTTTTTGGAATTAAAATTTGAATTGAATGAATGGTGCAGACGTGTAATCAATTTGCCCTGAAGACGGTTACCGCGGCGTAACCGAAATATATTGGATAAAATTAAAAACCTGTCTTTTAATTAAAATTCCAAAAAAATTTGACCTCGAGCCGGCATAACTAACAAATTAAGAAGTAAAAAGGTCGCCGAAACCATCATCAAAATGAGTTATATTTTTGATCAAAAAATATAAATCGACATACAATTTTTTATTTCTGAGCGATGCAATGAAACCCATAAATGTATTACTATTATTGATCTCAAATTTTAAAACCTTGAAATAATTATTAAATATCAATTTTTTTGTTAGAACTCATAACGATTACGGTCCCTGGTAGTAACTATAGAGATCACAGCATGGCATGTGATAGCCAAAAGGCTGAAACCTATTTGCCTCTAAGTCGGATTGGAAATAAATTACAAATATATCGGCTTTATACTTCTCCAGAGGCTGACTAGACTACGGCTGACTTTGCTAAGTTTTTGGCGTGTTTTACATCAAGACTTTCTTTACATTCAAACTGCCTACGAAATGCAATCATGTTCCACAAAAGCCGTGTTAGAGCAGAGCATAAAACATCGATGAATTCTGGGTGGCAGACCGTTCGCCGACCAAATTCTTTACGAACTACTTTTAGTTCACAGAGTGTAGATACGAAACTTTACTTTCGGTGGCTTCTGAAGCCTTCTGGTAAGGATTTTAGTAGGAAAAATATGTGGCTGAGTTGCAACACTCTCGTACTTCCCTCAGCAGCTCCTTTGAACGCGACAATCATGAACTGGCTAAAACATACAGCTTGGCAAGTCGAGCTTTTCGTGGAAGCAAACCCCGAACCCGAAGCCGCTCACAACCTTAGGATTTCTATCGGATCATTATACTTAGGTGACCGGTTTTGTATGCCGTCTTTAGCTTTTTGAGTGCTGATTCGAAAATCGTTTTCTATACATATACAAGTAAATATGTAACCCAAGAGATGATCATTCGATATTTCATCTTCC
>JAPVRG010293551.1:0-14446 GCA_029783565.1 Rhagoletis cerasi
GCTTCCTGGGTCTCCCGTTAGTTGAGCTTGACGACAACGACTGAGACATTGAACCGATCTGGGCGGGGTTGTTGTAGCCGCTACAACAACAACAACAGGAGGAGACCATCGAACACTATCTCTGCCATTGTCTCGCCCTGACCAACTCGCGCAACCAACTCTTCAACAAGTACTTTCTGGATTGTTTAGCTGACTTAAACTCGGCGAGCGTCCTCGACTTTTTGTGCTATATAAAACGCTCTCGGTGGTTCAATTACTAAGGAAAGGAAAGAAACGAATGGCTTCGGCCAGTGGTACCACAACGGGCTTTTCCAGCCTACCTGTGTTCCGCACACAGCGCGGGGCACCCACTCTAACCTAATCTAACCTTGGCCGGGCTGCTCCTCTAATTTGTGGGGTGTTCGCCTTGATGTTGTCACACATCGGGGAGGGACCTACAGTTTTACGCCGGTTCGAACAGCGATTGTATTTTTATGAGAAGCTTTTTCATGGCATAAATACACTCCGAGGTTCGCGGTTGCCTGCCAAGGGGCGAACGCTGTTTAGAAAAAAACTTTAATAAAACTTGGTCAGACCAGGGATTGAACCCAGGCCTCACGGAGTGGTAGTACGCACTTCTAACTACTACACCACAGCGGCCAGCTAACGTCAACATGCATAACGAATTGACGAGATTTATAAGGCGTTTTAAATTGCAGATCTTCGTCAAACTTAAGTTTGGCAGATCGTCGGAAGAGTACTGAATTGCACATCATCGTCTCAGCTTTACCTTTAGGCGCTTTACAGGCGTCTCTACAACTGCGGAAGTAGTCGTTCGCTAGAAGTCGCATTCTACTAGCATCTATACATATAAAGCATTGACCAACTATGACCCACGACCAGTGATGACCCAATCCACTAAAACCCTTTTTCTTAATAATTCAACGCAATTCTCGACTGACTCTAAAACCCAACACTACAAATCTCAGAGGATTCAATGAATGTACAAAAGGCTGATCTCAAGTTATTTGGCACCACTCAACCTAGAATTGCCTTAAAAGTTGCAGCTTCAAGAAAATTCTTGGGTACACTACAATCGTTTTAAGTAAGTAAGAAAAAAAATTTCAAAACTGAGTTTCCTTACAAAAATCAAAATTGTCTATTATTTAAGAAACTATCTCGCAAGAGTCATACCATTTTGGAATCCAACTTTCAAAGTTACTTGCCAAACTAGTGTAGTACATTTTGGTTTCAGTACAGTCAATTAAAATGGGCGAAGCATTAAATTTCAAATTTTTTTGTGGAAAAAGTGCAATTTTCCTCCAAGCTAGCGCAGTTGGTAATAAATTTTAGACGACAATTTACAGAAGCATTACTCAGAATTACATAATGAAAATGAAATTGAGAAAGAGTAGAAATTTTTAGTAGCGGGAATTAAAAACCAATCACAGGGTGTAAATTTTTTGGTTTTTTTTCGAACGCCCATATTTTCTGATAACTATTATGATGAGGCCTATCACCCGTTAGCGGCTTGACGTCGGCTTCTGGGACACCCTGTATATATACATATGTACCTACATTTGCACATCTTTTTGTAAGACAATTGCGGTTTTTGTTGCTTCTCCCCTTCAAAGATATGTAGATATGTATTTAATCACTTTGTTGTTCACACATTTTACTCTGATTTCACAAAATGTGAACTTCTCTGTTGATCCGTTAAAAATTGCCGTCAGTTAAAGTGCCTGCGGTCATTTGTTAAGGCCAAAGGTGTCATTTAAACGTAAACAACTTTACGGACAGGTACAGATACTTACCTCAATATACATGTATGTTAACATATACAAATACATATGCACTTCTGTTAAGTGTAACCCGAGTTTGTGTTCAACATAATTACGAGGGAAATTTGAAAAGTCAGTGACTGTTTAAATTTCCCACGGAGTAACTTTAAATGCAACACTAACCCCTTTAAATGCCATCGATTAATAGACTACTGTAAAACATATATGTAATACTTCTATATTGGCAGTACATTGAAAGTACATCCGCCAACATTAGAGTGCAGATATATACTGATAGAGCGAGAAAACCAATAAGCCAATGTACCCAAAATGACGCTTGAAAACAAAACAAAAATCAGGAGCGGTGTAGTAACCGTCAATAATTTACAAAATTAAATTTTAATTTTAAAAGCAAAAAAAAAACAAAAAATCGCTCGGAATTGTTTTCTTTGCAGAAGCAAAAAAATAATGAAAGCGAAATCGTATTGCATACGTAAGTATATTGTACTATTTATACTAAACAATTTTAAGGTGGTTGTTTTATTCAGAATACCACAAAATGAGCCATATCGGGCGCAGACTCGTGTAAACTGACGACAAAGGCGCTGTAAAGGAAGGTTTATATATGTTCGCTCCACTTAAGCGCCGAATGTTATAGAGGAGAGGAAAAAAAATACCTCCTCGCAGACGCGATTCCCACTCTGAATTTGCCTGAACCACGTTCAATCCTTGGACTTAATTCAGGTGAGAGAAACATGCACTATTTATTTAGGTGGCCATAACAACCCGATCTAGAGTTATGGACCCGACACTTCCCTTCAAACGTGTATGCTTCCCGCGCGCCTTTTGCTATCACGTACATCGGTTGGTGCTTCCTCCACTTAACCTTAGAGAATATCTCTTAAGAGTGATAGCCTTACGTTTGACTTTTACGTATGTAACTTGTATTATAGAAAACGTTCACTATTTTTCGGCCTTACTTTATTTTTTATTTAAACCGCTCCTGGAGTGAAGTGACAATAGCTTGTTTGAATTAGTTCACAATTATACATTTATACTAACACAAGCAAATATTTCTCTGATAGGCTGTCTCCCTTTGATTGCGGAATAAAAAACACATTGTAAAGATACGTTACTATCAATATAGAAGTATTACATATATGCTGTAAAATTTTGTGGAAGCTGCGCCTTCTGGTTTGTGTTTGACAGCCATTGAAAGCAGACAACCTCGTGAATTTCAATGAAAATGTGAAAAAGTGAATTTCATTTGCTGATTAAGCATTACTTTTTGGTTCAAAAAACCAACACCAAAACCAAGGAAAGGCTTGATAAATACTACAACGATTCTGCACTATCAATTTCAATGGTTAAGGAATCATTTACTGAGTGCCGTTGCGGTCGTACGACCACAAGTGAAGCCGAACGTTCAGGTCGCCCAAAAGAGATCGTCACGCCAGAAATTGTATATAAAATCCATGGAAGGATATTGGACGATCGGAAAATGAAAGTGTGTGAGTTGGCTTAGGCTGTAGGCATATCAGCTGAATGGATACATAACATTTTGCATGAATATTTGGATATGGAAAAGTTATCTGCGCGATGGGTGCCGCGATTGTTCATTCTCGACCACAAACGCAACCGTGAATCGCAATCGGAACGAGTTTTGCGCCGTTTCGTTACCGATTACCTTGGAAAGGATAAAACGAACAACGGCGAGTATTACTGAGAACTTTTGGACAGATTCGATATTGAATTGAAGCAGAAACGACCCCATTTGGTGAAGAAAAAAGCACTGTGCCTCCAAGATAGACATGGGTAACACTGCGCTACGCGGCGCAATTGCGTAACACTGTAGCCGGAGTTGCCTTGCTAACACCAATAAAAGAAAAGCGCCAGCGCCAAGTAGTAGAGGTGCAAAACTATCGATGGTACTATCGATAGTATCGATAATTTTAATTTTCCATCACTATCGATGGTTTTAAAAACTATTGATAGTTTACATAGCTCCATTACTATCCTTTTTCTGGAACATTCTAAGCGTAGATAATTCCCTCCAAAAATTCTTTTTAAAAAGATAATACATTTTGTGCAATTTTAGGCTTTTTTCGGTGTTGGTGGGGACGGTTGTACTGTTTGTGGTGGTAGTGCCGGTTGGGCGGATTGTGCAGGTGGAGTGGATTATGCTAGAGCTAGGGCGTGATTTCAATACAAATTTCAAAATGTCTGACGGTAAGAAGTTTTGTTATTTTGGGAAGAAGTATAGAATATCAACCGTTTAGCTAGAAAAAAAAGAAAAAAATCGATAGAATTTTTACGCTGATTTCAATCATACCAAAATTATTTGGCGTAAGTAACAAAGAAAATATAAGAGGTTAAAGTTCCACTTTTAAGTTTTTTACATAAAGTCATGCAAAGCCCTTACACGGTGGGCGGTAAAAACCCGTCCACGCGATCAAATAACGATTTGACGCGATGAAAAACGATGGGCTAAATGCATCGAACTGAAAAAAGACTATATTGAGAAAAAGGAAACGCTTTTTTGCCGAAAAATATTTCTTTTATTCAAAAAGTAACTGACTTTTCAGATTGCCCTCGTACTTTGACACTCACTGTGCTGTATTTAAAAAAGAAAAACGTGCACAATTGTTCATTGTTTATAAAAGCTTGTTGGTTAAAGTTTTGGTCAAAATGTCCAAACATAATTTTTAACATTTATCATGTTCAATTGTATTGCAATTCAACCATGTGAAGATATTTATTTTATTTAGCGCTGAAAGATTTATGCAAAGCCCATGCTCTCAACAATACTCGTAAACGGTCTAACCGATGCACAGTGTGCCGTGTAGAACAAGCTAGGTGGTCAAAATTGTGCATCGATATTTTTGCAATTATTTGGTTATACTGATTGATTAAGTACCAACATTAGCGAACACAAGAGGTGGGTTTCGGGGTTCAAACTCCCCCCAAAATCTTGGCTTGGATTCGTATACGAATCAGCTGAAAATTATTTAAATTTGTTTTTAACATTTCTTTATTACTTTGCGCACCTTGTGTTTATAGAAGTTTTCATTAAACATGTAATTTTCGAACAAACAAGCACAACCGACTTAAATTCTCATATAAAAATTTTAGAGTACCGTTAATTTCTTTAAAATTTTTGAATTCTTTGTTAATTTTATGTAAATAAAGTGCAATATATGACATTTTAAAAAGTGTATTTATTTATTTATTACAAACTGTACATAAAACTTGCATAAATAATGTATTTTAAAGAGCGTACTACACCGTGCGACGGTCAATTTTACACACACAAAAGATTAAACACTAATTAGGAGCCAAATACAGTGAAAGCTCCCATAGACGGACGCTCTAATAAGCGGACATCTCCTATAAGCGGACACATTCTTGGGAACGAACAATTTTTGGTTTTGTTTCCATAGAAAATGGTCTCCCATATACGGACTTTCTGATAAACGGACGTGGACACACAAACATGTCGATTTACGGAAAAAAATCTCCCATAAGCGGACGCGAATCTCTAATGTGCGGACAATTTTGTCTTTTTTTATGCCAAACATTACTGCTTTTCTCTCTTTTTCCTGGTTTTGGTGTTGTCGATAGTTCGACGTGATTTTTTTCTTTTTCTATGAATTTGCTCATAATGGCACAGTAAAATGGAGCACGTAAGGTCAATGAACTTCCCAATGAAAACCCATCTCATCGAGACAAAAACATTGGTATACCACACTTTAAAATCCGACTATAAATGCCGAAGATATGAAGAAAAATGTAATTGAGCTACTACTACTACTACTACTGTTTGTTTTTTTAAATGCTTTTCAAAAAAACTTCATATGAGGGGGTGCACGGCGAACTTTTGTCTTGCCTGTAAGGCTAGACGCTCTAAAGTACAATGTACATATATTTGAAATGGAATAATTTTTTTTCCTTGTTTATATTGTTATTGAAGAATAAATATTATTTTAAATTCAAAATCTGCACTGTAAAGTTTTTTAATTTGAATTTTAATATCATTTTTTATGACTATCCCATAAGCGGACATCTCTCATAAGCGGACAAAAAGTAGGCGACCATCGGTGTCCGCTTATGGGAGCTTTCACTGTATAGTAAAACTGCATTTTTAGTTTTTCTCTCTGACGTCAGGATTTTTTTAAAAGTACTTTGAAACTCCAAAGATATGATTAATTAAAAAAATTATTTAAAAAATTCTGTGGAATGTAGAGTAACAATTTGGGTATCAAATAAAAGAGAAAAGAGAATTGTAGAAGATTCAATTTTTGGTGCAAAAGGACGAATAGGTATTGAAAATGTCCTTTTAAAATTGTATCCTTGAATATCCCTGAACGTTTTAAATATATATATATATATATATAATATTTTACAAACCGCTTATACAAATTAAACAAATTTGGTATCAAATGAAAGAGGACTGAAATAGCTTTTAAACAGAAATAACGAATGAAGGTTACCACCTTATAATTTAGTACAAAATAATTTTATATACCTGACCCAAGGTTCGTTTTATGGTAATTAAATAACATTTTTTGTTGAAATATGTTCCAAAAGTTGGCTTTCCTGGTTTAGACATTTCATTTTTAAACAGGGACCGAAAATAATCGTTAAATATCATGATTTTTATTTTTCGATCAAAAAATAATCGTTATTGTTTGATTTTTATTTTTTCGATCAAAAAATAATCGTTATTTTTGATTTTTATTTTTTTTTTTATCATTTTTAACCGTTATAACGGATACTGCTTTTTTATGCCCGATTTAAATCTTTTCTGATCGAAAAAATAAAAATCAAAAATAACGATTATTTTTTGATCGAAAAAATAAAAATCAAACAACAACGATTAAATTTGATCGAAAAAATAGAAATCAAATTTTAACGGTTAAATTATGATTTTTATTATAAAAATCATAACCGTTACGGCCCCTGGTTTTAAAGCTATTTTCGTCCTCTTTCATTTGATACCAAATTTGTTTTATTTGGATATGCGGTTTGTTTATTATCCGGAAAGGACTTTAATTTCGGTCTTAAAAAATATCTGGCCAAGTTTAACTCTTGAAAAAATAACAGTTATTTTCGGTCCCTGTTTTATTGTAATTTTTAGGCTCGAAAATACAGTTATCCGAATTTTATATACCATTTTTTTTTAGTTGAGTCTCTTTTGAAGAAAGTGTGCGATATGTAAATTGAAACAATCTCTTAAATCTGCGCTTATCAAAAGAAAAATTATCTTGTATGTTCTTCTTCTGTTGGAACGCCAAAACCCCTCCCGTGGATGCGCCTATGCAAATACAACATACTCTTTATGTACGTAGATAAATACGCAAGGACGCATTCATAAAACAGGATTTTTAGTGCGAATGCTCACAAAAAATTTAAGTTTAAGCAGATTTATGTAAATTCATACTACATTCCTTCATATGTATGTATATACGGTATGTATGTACATATATGCGGCATGTATGTAAATATGTATCTTTACTTGCGTATATACTTGCTTACCTGCTGACGACTTTAACGCATGTAATTTATTGATGTCTTCTCAGCATTTTAATTCTTTTTGCAAGTTAAGAAACAAGTTATATTATAGCCACTAAAAAGACAGAACTTGACCTACATAGCTGGTGTGTAGATATGTACATATATAGGTATGTATGTATATATATAAGTACATTTCGTTGGTCAATAAAAAGGAGGATACATAGCGCAAAAGTAGGTATAAGTAAGTACTGGGTGTGAGTACTTGTGAATTTTTGTAAATACTTACTAATGTTTAAATGTGTATTCTTAACAAAACTGCGAGGCGAGTCATATTTGCTTGAATTTACATTGGGTGTCACATTTTGATAAAATAAATAGAACAGAGAAGCCGAAAAACACCTAATGACGAGAGGAAGCTTGTCATTTTTATGCACATAAACACATACATACTATATATGTTAGGTGTGGTAACAGTTCACAAGAGTTGCGTAAAAGAGTAAGGGCAAATCGAGTTCTTGAGCGGTAGGTGGGAGGGAGTGCCTCGCTATTTCTTTGCATTGAAAAACTCATCCGCCTGCGAAACCTTTTACATGTTGTTAAAGATACATATGTATGTATGTACATATATTTGTGCCTTTCAAATCAACTCAAATAGGCTTAGTGGAGATCAATAAAATAATCTTCAGCGCAAATCGGTGTAATCGCAAAATCACATACCGAAAAATAAGGAAATGACAGAATACTACGAGCATGTACATAATTTCATTGAACTTGAATTTGTTTGTTGCGTATTAATGCACATATGTACTTATGTATGTACATTAGGGTGCAGCACCAAAAAAGTTGCGGTTTTTCCAGTGGGATTATAAAATTTAATGTATTTTAAGACTTCCGCCAAAATATCTCGGAGAAATATTAAGATTTATGGCAGCTCGGACGATTTGAAAATACATTCAAAAATCTCACTATTTTGATTCCGTTAATAAATTTTTTTTGATAAATTTTGTCTAGAAAATATTGAATTTTCGACGTATTTTCAAATCGGTCTAGCTCACGTAAATCTTAATATATTTCCGTAATGTTTTGGAGGAAGTCTCAAAATATACAGCCGGGCTGCCATTTCCGAAATCTCAAAAATTTTGCGTTTTACTTTTCAAACCGCATAATTGCGAGCTCTCACAATCGTATATCGCAAAACTTTCGCGGTTTCAAATCGGAAACTTTTGACTTAGTGGAATGAAAATTAAATGACTTCGCACGCTTAAATAACCGATTTATAAAAGCTTGGACAATTTTTAATTATTAAAAGAAAATCTTAAGAAAAATTTCCCGTGCTTAAAAATAAAAACTAGGTTGAATTTATTTTTTGGTTCAATATTTACGGACCACACCTCAAATTTTTCTGCAGAAAAATTGCCGAAACAACTACTGTTTGCCATTTGATTCAGTCGATAAATCGCTTAACTTTGCCAAATAACACTAGTCGACAAATTTTGAAGAAATCGCGTTAACATAAGAAAAAAATGTTTTCAAAGCTAATTTTGGGTCGCTGAATACGAAAACAATACCCATTCGTTTTTTTCAAAGAAGCGTTTTTGAGATATGTATTTTCGAAAAACGTGATTTTTTGGTACCTTTCGCAGTTATTTGTCAATATCTTTTGAAAAAATTATATAATCGATGCAAGCAACCTATCGTTCGAAAGGTATTGATGCGCCCTTTGTAAAAACATATAAGATTAAATAAAAATTATTACTTAATCTAAAAAAGTGGAATTTTCACTCATTTTTGAAAATTACACATTTTTAGATGTTTATTTTTAATTACAAAAATTTTGCTTAAATATTTTTTCAGATTTTGAATAAAAGATAAATCATTGCAGTAAATTTTGAGTCTGAGGTCATCCAAATCGGATAAGAAATGTAGATGTCATGGAGCACTGAGTAAAAATTCTTACCTAGTATTTTGCACACAATCACACTTTTGGTCGAAAATAAGCTTGAATCCCTTGAATTTTTCGTTTGTGTTTGGTAGAGTCTTCTCGAATTGGCGTCCAGCACTAAGAAAAAAAAATAAAAAATAAAAAAAAAATTCAATTCCCGACCAAAAGTGTGATTGTGTGAAAAATGCAAAGTTAGAATTTTTACTCAGTGCTCCATAAAATCTACATTTCTTATTCGATTTGGATGATCTTGGACTCAAAGTTTACTGCAATGGTTTATCTTTTACACAAATTTGAAAAAAAAAATGTAAACAAAGTTTTTGTAATCACAAAAATAAGCATTTAAAAATTTGAAATTTTCAAAAATGATTGAAAATTTCACTTTTCTCGATTTTGGTCGCTAATAACAATAATAATTTTTATTTAAAGTTATATATTTTTGCAAAGGGCACATCAATACCTTTTGAACAGTGGGTTGCTTATCGATTAGGTGATTTTTTGAAAAGATATTGACAAATAACTGCGAAAGGTACCAAAAAAAACACGTTTTTCGAAGGAATCTCGAAAACGCTTCTTTGAAAAAAAGGGTTTTTAACAAAGGTTAATTTTTCGTGTAAACTAGTGTAATCGGTATGTAATACCAAAAACAAAGTGAAGAATGGAACTTATCGATAACAAAAAGTTGCGAATTCAGGAGCACCCAAAAATAAAAACGTACGATTTTCCTACGAAAACGCAAAACGCAAAAGTAATTGAAAATGGGAGCCCGGCTGATAATACATTTTATAATTGCGATGGAATACGATTTTTTTTGTACGGCCAGTGATGCACCTTAATGTATGTACATACATTTGTACATTATTTTCATTGAATGTATGTATGTTATAAAATACACCGCCCCCAGACTATAGTTTCTTAAATTAACAAATAAAAAAATAACAAAAATGCTGACACGTCAACAGCAGTCAGTAAAATTTTGGCATAATGCCAATATGCGTAAATAATCGTCATATCTGATCAACACGGATTAAAAGTGACGGCAATTGCCAGTTGACAGCTTGAATTTTACGACTATTACAGTTATAATGTTAACGGAATTTGATCGATTAGGTGGCGTTTATTATGCGTACGGTTTTAGTTGCATTGACCCTGGTTGCTTTTATTCAAACACCTACAGCGGAAAAAATGCAGTTAGTATGATTGGAGAAGAAAATTATTTGGTGGTTTTTTCTTAAGGTTCGTTGCTCTGGCGAAAGGTTGTTAAACATGCCTTTCATGGTGTAGAGATTTTTGGAGGAATATGGATGGAATGTGATCTGCTTGGTGCGCTTGACAATCTTTTTCGCTATGCTCAACGGCTCTGGAAATTCCGGAACGTAGCAATGTCGTGTTGCTGCTAACGTTTATTTTACCCGTCATCCTTCCAGCATAGCACACTAGTTTAATTCCCGAGAAAACTACTCTCCTCCAGGCTCGCTCCAGCTCGTCCAAGATTTCCAAGTGTATTACTGAAATCATCAACGATGTCCTCATTTTGAAGCGTGGTGAGAACTCGTGAAACATTTCACTGTTCTGGAACGGTTTGGTGAGATCTTGGCCCAGCTTAGTTGCCAATTTTGACGCCGCACCTTTGGAGATTGGTTACCCAACTACCACCTTGGCACTAATTTTCATTGCCAATAGCTTCAAGAAGCTATTAACTATTGCTGATGCAATCGAAGTGGGATTCAAGATGTTCACCAAGGATCCCAAAAAAGGCGCTAGCGCCGCCGAAAAGAAGGAAGAAGCCAAGATGGAGGGGAATGTTGCAAGCTTTTTCCAAGCAGAAGTTTCACTCTTCCGTGAACAGGTGCGGTTGTTTATGTACCTTGGCCTGGACTCACATTGTGGAATTACAGGTATGATAACCCCGACTACCCTTGTCAACAGCCGCCAGTCCGGGAGTGGATTTGAGGCTCAACTGGCATAGTTTCGGCTTCGAGATCTGACCATAGACTTAACTCTGGTATTACGGGGAACAGGAGCCCATATTGTCTCTGACTTGTTCTTGGATATGGCCCCTCGGGGATTATTCGTGGTGGCTGTGGTGTAACCCCCAAATGCGGGTAGAACCGGCTTTGGTTGGTTCGATGTGGAGTCGCGTTCCAACCGATAGCCGGATCCAAAGTGCAGAAGAGGCTTTATATAGGCTTCAGGCCCTACCAAGGTGGTTAGTGTGTCCGCCCCACACTGCCAATTGGTACCGACAGAATGGTTGCATCACGGGGCGCTGATCAACGCATTGATTTGATCCGCTGTGCTTATGAGTGCCGTGAAGTTAGTTACCCATGTAAAACACCGACAGACGCAAGATGAGCCACCTGTTTGTCAGAGCACTGGGCAGCCAGACAGTATTCAGTATCAACCGAGAGTCGATATCATAGAAAAGCCCACGAATTACTCCAAAAAAGATAAGAATGTGTCGTTACCTTCTCACGCCTCGAATCTCACTAGGGGGAGAGTGGATGTGTCAGAACCCAAAGCATCGGAACATCGATTTTGACACTATTTGGTATTCAATAAGCTGTCTCATGTCTCTGGTTCTCAAAAAAAAAGGTCACAAAAAGAAAAATACGGAGGAAAAGGCACGAGTAATTGCTCTCTATTTTACTATAAAAAACGCGAAAATGAAGCGTGGAAATATTTGTTAAACAACAATTTCATCAGGAAATAAACCTTAATACTTTAAGGGCCGTTTGCTCGGGTAGCTCTCAAAATTTATCTGCCCTTTAAATACAAATTTTGTTTTGAAAAAATTTCTGGAAAAGGCAGATAAACTTGAAAAGTTATCTGAGAAAACGGCACTAAAATCGTGAAAATTAAATGAGGTAAAAAAAAAAATTTTCTTTTTAAAACAATAAAATCTAAAATTGCAAAGAAAACTAAATTAAAAAAGAAAAAAATTAACTCAAGAAAAGAAAAAAGTTACGCTCGGATCTCACGAAGCGACTTACAGACAAATGTATATGCTATCAGCTGACTGTCTGTGTTCACACATTTTTGGTGAATTTTTTTGACATTCTCTTACTAAATACTAAGGTGATTGACACGGTTTCTCCAAACCGGATTCAACCGGTTTTTTGGAATATTTTTAGACGGTTTTTTTGAAATCTTAATTATTCGAATACCGAGTAAACCGGTTTTTTACAATCGAAAAACTGGGTTTTCACCTAGTTGGTTTATATACCAATCTAAGAACCTAAATATTTATTCAATTTATTAAAAATGGAACTAGAGTTTTTTAATTTTATATCTGATTACTGGAACATTTCCCACTACAGAAAATAAAAAAAAAAAGTAAAAGGAAAAACGAACGAAAATTTTTAAATGTTATTTATGCTGTACCAGCTTACTAAACTGTGCCCAAATCAGTGAATCGACTGCATGTAGGGAGAGGTATGTTAGATGAGCTGATGTGTGTGGGCATGTGAAGAGGTGGTTAGCGTCGTCGGGGTATCTTACTCAAAATAGACAGAGTAGTTTGACCTTATACAATATCCAGAATGGAGTTGGGTCGAAGTATCGCGCCTCTCACGAAGCGACGCGAGCTCTCCGTCTGAGATAGGTGGTTGTTGGTCTCCGATGATAGAATTCAACAGCGAGAGTTGACAAAGATGTTGATTGAGTCTCGATGAATGCCCTTCAAGGTCTGTGTATAATAGGCTATGGGATAGAGTAAGGGCGGGTAATGTGGTATACCTATTTTGTTTTCCTCTGTAAACTCTGTAATGTGCATGCAATTTCAACGAAATTAGGCTAGTAAGATACTACAAGTATGACACACAAAAAAAAAAAACAACGCAATAGTCTTGCAACTGGAAGTATTCGAGATATTTAAAAAAATATCTTAAAAGTCATAAACAAGCTCTGGGAAAAATTGGCGGGTAATGTGGTATACCATGTCGGAAAATGTGGTATATGTATACCACAATACCCGCACATCGCATCCTTAAATAATAAGAAGGGTATTTTAGATTGAAAAATTATATTTTATTTCAAAAACTGGCAAATTAGGAAAGAAATGGATTCCAACACTTCAAACAAATTCAATTAATTATTAATATATGATAATTATTTAAAAGACACTCAAAAAAAATAGCACTGCCAGATCAATAACTTCTATATTACGAGTGTGGCTATAATGTCCATCTAATATAATTAACACAGGTTCAGATGCAGATGGTTTTGTAGCATTTAAAAAATGTCTCAACCATTCAGTGAATATGGGAATCTGAACCCATCCTGACAAATGACAAGCCGATCCGGAGCCAGGCGGAGCGTCCTTCATGAGAAGAGGATTGTGGTTTTTACGGGGAAATAAAAAAAAACGGTGGAACGAACCCGCCTCCCGCACTCATACAAGTGATGACAGTTACAAGTGAGCCTCGTTCAGCTGAAGTCATTGTCCCAATTTGTTTTTTGCCTTTTCGGGCGATTATTTGTGGTTGTTGTGAAGGCACTACCGAAATTCCGGTTTCGTCCACGTTCCATATACGAGTTGGTGGAAAATTATGTTTTATGTATTCATTTTCAAGTAGTTTGAAAAATTCTTCGACATTTTCCCGACAGAAAGCACGCACACGGTCGACACTTGTACCAGTTGGCTTTCGAAAACTTAAAACATCCTGGGGACGCTTCAAAAAGCATTTAAGCCAATCTTTACCAGCACACTCTTTCATGATAGAGAACTTATTTGGAATATTGTTCTTTTTCGCAATTTGATAGCCCAAAGACCGGACATCTGCACGTGTTAGTCCCCAATACCTCGACTCCATCTCTAACAAATATTTAACCAAATCTTTCTCAATTGCTGCAGTTAAAATTGGAGCCCGTCCCAGTTTAGTGTCCAATAGTTCAGCGATGGATTTCTCACTTCTGGACATGCGCTGCAGTGTAGTATGGGGGACACTGAATGTTTTGGAAGCCAAAAGAATACCCATATCTCCTTTCCTTACTGCTTGTATAGCTTTTTTCATATCCTCTGCTCTCCATTTTCGTATTTCACCTTTTTTCGGCATGTTTGTGATCGGAAGTTTTATATGGTATACTGTACCACTTTACCCGCCTGCACATATACCACAATAGCCGACATTGAGTTTTATCACATTATTTTTCAATAATTAGTTATACACAAACATATACAAAATATTACATACATAGTTCACTATAACAATACTCACTTATAACTTTC